>JARJDW010022824.1:0-15503 GCA_030264715.1 Adinopsis sp. GC000173 | reverse complement strand
CCCTCTCTTTCAGCGTGTGGTATTAAAGAGAGAAAAGGATACGACGTATTACACCGAACCAGCCCCTTTTTATGGCCTCACAGCGGGGCAACCCGCCAGAGTCAAAAAATCCTACTATAGAAAGCCCAATTCTGGGAAATAAAAATCCTAGAATTGAGGATTTCTGTATATGTATTCAATAAAATAGTGTAAATAAAAAATGAGACAAGAATGTATTTAAAACATGTATGTATTGTAGCTTTAAAGTAGGGCTTGATATTAAAATTCTAAAAATTGAACGTAACGTTTGTTTTATCTAGGCAAACAAAACAGTGCATTTTTCCTCTAAGATATTAACCAAGATAAAGCGAAATTAGTATTTATAGATTAAATAATTCCGAGAAACGTCCTTATTTATTACAGCAGATACATGCGGAGTACACACAGCCACAAGATAAATTTATTAATGTTGATGCAATGTTGAACATTTTTTTATGTTGTTATGTTGTGTGTTTATAGTTCTAGTTGCATTTTACATTCGAATAAATTGAAATTGTAAATGTAAACGGCGTGTCATTACTCTAATTACTTACTCACTGTTTCATTTAATTAAATACAATAATAACTATAATAAAATATCAATTTACATTTTTTAAGAAAATGATGTGGTATAAATACTGCACGTTTTTCAATGCTCTATTAAACTAACATTATTTCATTTTGAACGTAATCGCTGTGCTCTAAGAAATAGGGTGAATATTAAAATTAATAAATAAATCGTGACTTTTTTCGCATATCATTTCGAAATTAAAGTTAACTCAAAAAATCAGACAAAGTATATTTCAAGAAGGGTCGATATTGAAATTAGAGTAGAGTGTACCTATATTTAGATGGGGGACTTTTCTTCTTCTTTAGCATCTTGCGCAAATATTAATGGAGATTTAATAAAGCGTTGTATCATATTGTATTGTATTTAATTTATTTTAAAGAAGGAAAACTAAATATAAATAGTAAATTGTAAAATGTTTGAAGGTACATATTTACTAGATAGATAACTTATCGATTACTAATATAAAATTGAAAATCAAGCATATATTCTCTTCATATATAAGTTTTTAAATTGCGCATGTGGAACATCTAAAAACATATTTAAAAAATTCTTGTTTAGATATTTTCAGAAAAAAATCACAGATAAGTTCAAAGTGTCCCAAATATTTCACAAAAACGATGGCAGATGAACTATAGCATTATTGTTTATTGGAGAAACAGTAAAAGATGAGAACTAATCCATCTTTATGTACATTTTTCACTTTGATCCTTTAACAAAATCAAACGCACGCTAAATTTGCTGAATGATATGCAATTATCTCTTTTTGTCATTTGCGTTTTGTATAAGAGTTCTAAAACATTATGCAGTAATCGCAAAGTTTTTACCTCGATATTTTCAAAAATGTTGTGTGTGCCATATATGACATGGTATGCAGTAAGGGATTAATTGTAAGAAATTGAAATATGACAACAAATTTCATTTGATACTGGTGAATTTACATATTTTGTATTATTTTTCAAAATATTGGCCATACAAATATGTCATTTAAAAAAGATGATTTGAGTGACACATAAAACGATTATTAAATATAATTTAAAACGCACGAAAGGAAGGGTGAATATTAAAATAAGTAAACAGCTGACTGTACAAATATAAATTAAATTTTCATTACTAAATAATTAGTTATACAAATAAAAAACATGCCTATAGTATATTGTAGGTAGTAAGTGCCTATCTACTTATGATTAAAGATTCGCATACAAAGCATGTCGAAATGATTATTACCTATGACTTAATAATCAAAATAACTCGGGGGTGAATATTGAAGTTTACTATATAGCTGTAAATTGACGTTGAATAAATAATAATTAATCATTTTATTAAAAACTGCCAAGGAATTCGAATAATAAGAATAAGAAAATTAAATTTAAAAATGTTTATATTAAATTGAACGTAAAAGTCTTTGTGTTAGATGGTAAACCAGTTTTGTAATATTAAAATATTATAAAAAATGAAAATTACTTTTGCCTTTGACACATTATCTACAAATTAAATTTATATAAAAAGATTCATTATTCAATAAGTATTTATTCAACTAAAAAGTTATCTTATTAATTAATAATTTGACACATTTTGTATTACTAAATACAATTAAAAAATCGCAAAAAGCTCAGTTTATAATTTTCCAAACTTAAACTGAATTCGAATCGATATAAAATGTCATTATTACTAAATAATTAGTTATATAAATATTATAAATAATAAAACTATTACTAAATACGTATAGTAATATAAACAAAATTGATTATACCTATAGCTAAAATAATAAACCACACAATATAATAAATAATGTTGTTACATAATAACAAAAATTGATTTCCAATAAGACTACATCTCGCTGAAAATAATTAGCAGTATGTATGTGTTATGGTAGTAAAATAACTAACATATAAAAACATGTGCTAGATACTCGTAGTATTCGTTCCAAAATAAATACCCGATTTTGGAATTTTATTCCGTCTAAATAAGTATTTATCCAATTTTTAAAGCTAAGATATGCGATACATATTTGAGAAAAAATGCCTGCAACTCGGTTATCGTTCATTTTTGATTTTAAGAAACTTGGGGTATCTTAAAAGACTAAGAAATATACAATTATCGAAAAATTTTGGCAAATATTTCTTCATATTCCTTCAAATTTGGATTCTTTATTGTTTGTGTATTTTATTACAAGATGAATGTTTTAATAAATATTAAAAATTATAAAAATAATTTTAATCTGCTATAATTAAATGTTTTACTACATAAATTATCAATTAAAAGAAGTGAAATCTGATTTTGAAACGAAGCAAGTAATATTGAAATTACAAGAAATAAGTGCATATAAGAATTGGCAACTAATTATCTGTATTCAAACACCCTGCGTAAATAGAAATTAAAATTGCTTTATTACAATATAATTACTTATACAAATAAAAATATATATCTATCAATCTATTATTTAAGAAATGATTTTGGCAAACATTCCTTCATATTCCTTCAAATTTGGATTCTTGACTGTTGTGTATTTTATTACAATAGGAATGTATTAATAAATATCCTGAATAATTAATAAAAACGAACAATTTTTAACGTTATACCTCTTCACTACAAAAATAATTTTAATCTTTTATATAAAAGCTTTTTACTACTTCAATTATTAATTAAAAGAAGTAAAATTGGATTTTGAAACGAAGCGATTATTGATATTATGATATATGGTTATTACAAAAAAATAAGTAAAGTGCATATGAAAACTGGCAAATAAGTAACTGCAGTCGAACAATCTGCGTAAATAGAAATTAAAATTGCTTCATTACAAAATAATGAGAAATAAAAAAATATATATATCTATCAATCTGTTATTTAAGAACAATTTTACAAAAATTCCTTCATATTCCTTCAAATTTTGATTTTTTACTGTTTGTGTATTTTATTATAAGAGGAATTTAATAAATATCTTTAGTAATTAACAAAAACCAACAATTTTTTAACATTTTACCTCTTTACTACGAAAATATCCTTTAAAAATGTGTGATTTAAATAAATAAATACTTTGCTACATTAAAGTTTTTGACTATAATACTTCCATTAATCCATTAAAAAAAGTAAATTCGGATTTTGAAACGAAGCCAGCATTAATATTAAAATTACAAAAAATAACTAGGGTGCATATAAAAATCGGCAAATAACTAACTGTATTCAAACACCCTGCGTAAATAGAAATTAAAATTGCTTCATTACAAAATAATTACTTATACAAATAAAAATATATATCGGCCAATCTATTATTTAAGATTCGTATATAGAAAACGGTTATTAAATATAATTTAATGATAATCATTGCAGTAAGTCGAGGGTGAATATTAAAATTGGCCGAAATAGCTCCAAGTGATTGTGAATAAAAAATCGTAGCACTAATAAATAATTAGCCATATGTTATTTAAAAGCTGGACGAGGAGCAAAAAAATGAATAGAACACGAAACGACGAGGGGGGACGCGACGCTCAAACGATGTTTATTTTTAATCAAATTAGGGTGCATCTTTCCGTCTCGAACAAAACAGTATTAATGATTGATCGTGCTTTTTTACCGGGCGCGCGCGTGTGTTATTTTGTTTATTGAAGCAACAACATCGTATACGTAGATAGCGTAATGTTGTTGTTTGTTGTTGTTGTTGCTGCTGTAAATGTAACAACCAGATGAAATTTATTTCATACAAAATCCATTTATGGTTTCGCCTTTTGTTCAAATCTGGCATAACTGTCACTGTTTTCCCGGCGTTACAAGTGACACTGTTCTATCACGACCGTTAATAGAAACTAAATAAACAATTGGTGTTGTTGTTGTTGTTGTTGTTGTTGTTGTGTTGTGTTGTACGACGCGCGTTGTTATAATGCAGACATGTCGGTAATGACAGAAAAGCGCGTTTTATTGATGATGATAAATGGATATGGATTAATTGGTGCCGGAAATGAGCAACAATATTGTATTGCGAATGCATTTTTGTCGTTGCCAATTAGCTTATTTGTTAATTAATCATGCAAATTGAGTGGAGAGGGGGTCTGGTGGGTTTTTTGGAAATTATTAATGTGAAGGATGGTGGTATTAGGAGGACCGTCTTCGTTTGGATTTTGGCATAAGTAAGGGATTAGAAAATGGATATCTTTCGCTCGCTCCCCTCTTCGCAACTAAATTAAAAAAATGCAAATTTGCCTAAAAGTTTCCCAAACGATATAAATTTTTAATTAATGTTATTTAACGTACAATAACAATAAGTGGGATGACTCATGCTAATAATTATTCCTCAAGCTTTTACAACGACAAAAATTTAAGTTGGAAATTAAAACATGACGTTTTCGAATATTAATTTTAATTTAAAATTTTTACATGAATAATAACTGATAACTTATTTACTTGGGAATTTTATTAATTGTTTTTTACGCAATTTGTTCCTTTTTCAAACTTCTTATCGTTATACATACTTATGTTAATGAGAACATTGTTTAATAAGTTTAATACTGTTTCAAACTGCATACATATACGGCTTAAATGTCGGTGCGTTTTTTATTACATACTTATAATATTTATTTATTGATAAAAAAGTGATAATTTTATTTTTCAAGGTACTTAATCATTAACAATACACCTAGCAATATTTTCTTTAACAAGAACAGGATATACTCGTATTTCAATTACAAACCGTGATCGCTTTGAATGAATGCTCAATGAATAAAATAAGTTTTTATGTTTCTTTTTTATTTTCTATAGAAACTTTCACAATTTTTTAATAAAATTTTTATGTTTCCTTAGATTGAAAGATGTTAATACATTTTTATATCACTGTTATTTCCTAACAGGTTTAAAGAATTTTTATTACAGTTTTTTGATACAGTCAACTCTCGCAAATCCGACTCTTGTTACTTCAACAGCTTCATAATCAGGCATTTATTGATAGATTTCACATAGTCGCTATCGAATTATATTAATCAGATATCATATTATTTGTGCTGCTAATGCCGAAGCTCTAAGCAATGTAGTATTCAGTTGTCCTAATCAAAACAGGGTTTTTCATGGAATTTTTTTCCAAGGAGTATAATTAATGAAGGTTTTTACCCAAAAATGATATAAGTCTGGTGGACTAAATACGGACTCATAGCAGCATAACAAATGTTCTGAATATTGTACTAGTTAATAAGGCTTATTTAAGGCTAAGATTAACACTTACACAATGTAATTGTTTTTAAAACTTTTTCTCAATAAACAAATTCATATCAAACTCAGCTGTCAAGCAAGACGAGGTGTCCGTTTTTGTTTTCTAACTCTGCTTTCTTCAACTAAAATAGTGGAACTTTG
The DNA here is from genome assembly GCA_030264715.1 of Adinopsis sp. GC000173. Lineage (NCBI taxonomy): Eukaryota > Metazoa > Arthropoda > Insecta > Coleoptera > Staphylinidae > Adinopsis > Adinopsis sp. GC000173. Next base: position 9,580 of record JARJDW010022824.1, on the reverse strand, counting down.
ATATAGAACTTTAAATTGTTGTAAATGTGTCGACGTATATCAAATAAGTCATATAGCAAACCAATATTTTCTATAATTATTTCGTTGTCAGTAAAAAACTCTTTTTGATATAATAATTTAAACACTGTTTGAGTACATTGTTAAAAAATAATAATTGTGTATATAAAATTGTACAAAAAAAATTGATATAAAAAACATAAGAGATATATTATAATTTAAAAGCAATTCATGTTTAGTCTGAAAGATGTCATTTTTTGTTGCTTTTTCCAAGCGATTTTGAGTAAAGTTTGCATCAAAACAGCAAGATGAGACATTAATTTAAGGACTTTTAATGAATATCGCTAAAAATATGGAAATTTTAGTAGTTTGTTATTAAAGTTGCCAATTTTTATTTCTTTGTTTGTCTATTTTCCATGCGATTTTGAGCAAATTTTATATTGAGAGTAGTATTTTAGTAATTTTAAATAAAAACTTTTTAGCAAGATATATTACAATTTAAAAGCAATTCACGTTTGGTCTGAAAGATATCCTTTTTTGTTGCTTATTTTTAGGGATGTTTAATGAATATCGCTAAAAAAACGGAAATTTTAGTAGTTTGGTATGAAAATTGCCAATTTTTGTTCCTTTTTTGTTTATTTTCTATGTGATTTTGAGCAAATTTTGCATCAAAACGCTAAAATGAGACATTAATTTAAAAAATGTTAATGAATATCGCTAAAAACCAGGGAAATTTTAGTAGTTTCGTATGAATGTTGGCAATTTTTGTTTTTTTTTTGTCTGTTTTGAGTAAAGTTTGCATCAAAATAGTCAGGATGAGACAATAATTTAAGAATTTTTAATTAATATCGGCAAAAACTAGGGAAATTTTAGTAGTTGCGTATGGAAATTACCAATTTTTGTTTCTTTTTTGTCTATTTTCCATGCAATTTTAAGTAAAATTTGTATTAAAACAGTAAGCTGAGATATTAATTTAAAGATTTTTAATGAACATCGCTAAAAATACAAAGACATTTTAGTAGTTTGGTATGGAAGTTGCTAATTTTTGTTTCTTTTTGTCTATTTTCCATGCGATTTTGAGCAAATGTATTGAGACAATAATTTAATAATTTTTAATAGAAACTTATCAGGAAATATTTAATTTCAAGTCTCCACCATAAAGCGTACATGTAGAAAATTTAAAATCATAAGTACATAATCGGTTTTTTGCGGCCCTCGAAATAGTTAATTACTGTTTTACGGAATGTTGAATTTGCGAGAGTGTTTTTATGCATTTATATTTCTATTTGTTTTTTATTTCCTATTAAAATGCACAATCTTTTCGCACAAGTTTTATATTGCAATAAAATGAAGGTGACGCAAATTTTTTAACTTTATCCTACATACATTTTATGTCGTTGCATCGAATTTTCAATGATCTAAAGACAATCGTTAATAAACTAAGAATTAATTAGGTTAATTGGATTTTCCAATTTCTAGATTAAATTTTTGTGTTGGAGCGTTGGATAGAATTCACATTAGGTATTAAAACTTGCATACAATTAATTTCTATTGTGATCTCGCAATATCCAACGTCATGGCGAAAAATCATTGTTTTTATTAATTCATAAATTATGCAGTTTTGATTCCTGTCAGTTGCGCATATTAAAACGATCAAGCGCGTTATTATCCAAATGAGAATTTACGAGTGAGAATCGTTCTGTGGTGTGCGCATGTAATGCCGTTGATAAAAATTAATAATAATGCAGCTGGCCACAATATATTATCGAATTAATACAGAATAAATGTCTTAATAAATCTACGACGATGAAAAGTGGGAGTTGGTGGTGTGGTTGGCGGGTCATTTCGACGGACGACGCTCGCATTTCCACGCACCAACAGCGAAATTATGACACTATTGTCGGGTGTTTACACAAATTGTGTCATTCGAGCTGAAAAAATACCGAAGGTGCGATAAGATAGCGTGTTTGTTTTAAGCCGGCCTATAAAAGGATGATAAAGTGCATTTTTACGATATTGTTGATTTATTTAAATTTTTTTTTTCATGGGACCGAACGGATTTCGGCTGAAAATATTTGTTTAGGCTCGCGTCGGGTAAATAGTTTTCATAAAAAAGCGCTCGCCCGTTTTATATGCTGCGATGATGGTATTTATGAATTGATTAGCATTTAATTGAATTTCGGACGAACAATTAGGATTTCTCGATCTTGCTTTGTTGCCTTGTCGTGGACGTTAAATTTGATTGTGTATAATCTAGAGTCTAGACGCTGTGCTAATTTTTAATCTAAATTTGCAACTTATTTAGGCACAAAAATGAATTTCGTCGCTGTGAGATTGCGTAATAATAGCTAAAGTTTTCTTGTAGTAGCTAAGTTTATTTTTAGATCTAAATGAAGCTATTCACTATGAAATTTTAATTACAAACGAACGCTTTTGCGATAATCTCACTAACTTTATACTAACATATAATTTTCTCATTTATTGTCACAATTTTGGATATTTATACCTGGAAAATGTGGAGGAAATCATATCAGCTCGAGTTAATTGCGATAAATTTGGGTATTTTACCGTGAGTCCATTAATAAATTAGATGGAAATAAGCACAATCGATATTTGTTATTACGTAGAATTTACTACTTATTAATATTTGGGAAATTGATTAATTAAATTACAAAGCACATTAAAGTTATGAGAATTATCTTCATGTAATTAGTATTGAAAAGATGGATTGTCATTTTGCGACGTTTATTTGCCTTCCATAACAGCCATGTTCAAGCTGAAATCGATAAATAATTGTTGATTTTTCAGCAACTTGATGGGAAATCAAAACAGACAAAGTAGACAAGCTTTAACCAATTGACGCTCTAACTAATTTTTTTGCTAAAATGCAAATGAATACCATGATTTTAAATTAAAATATTGTTTTCCAAGAAGCGATTGTAACAATGCGGTTATAAACATGAAAAATCGATTAGTTCTATGCTGATAAAATTATATAAACAAAAAAAATATGGAAAATCGTCAAATTATATTTATATTGTTGTTGGAAACAGGATAATGTTAAAATGTAAAATGAGTACAGTATGAAATGTATAAAACAAAGACTCATTTCAAAGAATCGCTATCATTTTCAGAAAATGATATTCTGTTATAAAATAATTCAAATCCTGAAAAATACAAATGAGTGAATTTTCAATTAAAATGTTGATTGTTTCTTTTTTGTCAACATAAAAAACATCTAAAAAGCAGCATGTATATTTTCTATCTATTTATGCTTTAAATGGTTCCTTTTTTTACTCGTTAAATAAATAATTACATACGATCAAATTAGTTACCGAAATTGCTTCTACAGTGAAATTAATTTAAATAAAAATATAGCTACATAGTAAATATATAGATTTTTGCCTATAGCGATTAATTTTTGCTTGGATTTGTCTTTATATGGAAATATTTGTGATTTTCTTCCAATTTTTCGTTGATCTTCGACATTTTCCAGTAAATTTTTTATCTTGATTTATCATTATTGATGGAGAAATTTAGAAAACTTCTTTCTTCTTATTGTTTTGGAGCAATATTGACGAAGATTGGGAAGTGTTTTGATGGAAAATCAGTGAATAATTATTTCTCTCTTAAAAAAATCCAGTCAGAATTGTAAGAATGAAAAAATTTAAACTTACATAAAACTTAACATAAATTGCGTTCTTTAAGTTATATTTTCTATGTATACCAAATAAATGGCGAGCATTATCGATGTTTTAATAAAAATTTTGTAATTTTAAGTATTGATAAATTAATTTTTGGATGGATTTGCTTTTATATGAAAATGTTTGTGATTTTCTTCCAATTTTTCGTTGATCTTCGACATTTTCCATTAAATTTTTTATCTTGATTTGTCATTATTGATGGAAAAATTTAGAAAAACTGCTTTCTTCTTATGTTTTTGGAACAATATTGACCAATGTGGTGAAATATTTTGATGGAAAATCATCGAAAAATTATTTCACTCCTAAAATAAACCAGTCACAATTACATATAAGAATAAAAATATTTCTCAAAACTTAACATGAATAACACGAGTAGCATTTTTATGATTATTAAGAAGCCATAGAAAACAGAAATTTTCAACGATTTTCAAAGTATTATTTACATCTAATTCATCTACACGTTTTATCTGCTTAATTATATTTATATCCGTTTAGTTTATTTATGTCCTGCATTAAATAAAATTTTATTAAAAAGTTGACGTTTTGGAAGTCGTTTGAATTTGAACTTAAACATTCCTTTAGTTTTCTTAATTTTAACTTCAATAGATTTTGCTTAATTAAAAATCATTAAAACGACAATTAATTAAGCACAGAATTTTGCAACCACTTCCTCATATTTAAGTTTTTATCACCATCTAACTTAATGCCTTTACTTCCTATACTTGTAAGCTCTATCTGTAACTATATGAATATAAAATTTTAATTAAAATATATAAAAATATCGATCGCATGAATAGTGACGTAAATGACACTTAACACAATTAAATACAAATAGTCTCTTAAATATTGTTATTTTGAGTTTGACTTTCTAAAGTATCTTATGTTTATTGTAATTAAAATAATTATTCAATAAAATTATACTTAAAGTTTTGAGAACATAGAATTACAGCCAAATTATAAGTTTAAAAGTTTCGCAAATGAATGTTTTTGTGAGAACATTAAACATCTTAGTGAGGAATTGATGCATTTTATAAACAGCTCATTAAAATACCAATTTATTGCACCTGTTTGTGTATACAAAATTAATAATTATTTTAAGAAGAAGAAAAAAACTGGTCTTATAGTTAATCAGACAATGTAGTTCTATTTATTAAAGAATCTAAGCGCTTTAAATAACATAGTTAGTCATATCAGACAGCGGCATAATTACAATCATCGTATTAATTTAAAAAGTGTACAAAGCTTTGACAATTATAAGTGGGCGATGTATAAATATACAACATCTCTGAGGGCAGTGTCTCTCAACCGGTGGTCGTATAAATGATTTTAGTGATTTATTACGAGGGCAGACTAACCATTTTAATTTTTGAAATAGAACATAAACCTATTTTTAATCCAAATATTCTTAATTATTATATAATTAATACTCTCTCCGTCGGAAAATATGATACACATTAACATTTTTACTATTAATTTATTTAGAATATAATTACAAATTACAAGTTATACAAAATTGTATTCCTACATTATAATTTATAGTTAATCTTTAGTGATTTTTTTTTATGGCTTTGCAATTTCTCGCCTTTCTTATACTGCAATAATTTTTGCAGAATGCCAAGACGCATATTAAGTGACAATTGTTTAGATTTCAAGTTTCTTCTAACCACTTGATCACAATTTTGATTAAAATGTGCAATTTTGGAATTACAGCGGGTGTCATAAATATTTTAATACAATTCGTTGTATGTTATTTGTCAATTATATTTAACACAAGTGATCTATTGCAGTGCAATCGATTGATTTATAGTAAAACTGGTCCGTATAGAGATATGAAAGAGAATAAATTTTAATTATATACAAAGAAATATCTACCATATTTACGGACGGAGAGACCACAACATATGTACATGTTACTTTTTTTTATTAGAGAAAAGCTTTTTTGAAAATTTGTATGTAAAAATGATTGTCGCTTTTGCAACAAAGAAGTTAATATACACTTTAAATCATGCGTCTATTTTCCAACAATGCGAGACCATTATCAATATCCAAATAAATAATGAGTTTTATCAAGTGAATTAAAAAGCTAGCACAATTTGGTACGCCCTTTACATTAACCTAAATAATATGTCAATGTTTTATTACTATAAAAACGGCGACATTTCTTTCTTGTTGAATATTTAATAATACAAATACATTAAACAAATTCGTATATACCTACACATAATTTGTAAATAAGCAACAATAAACATATTGAAAACTGCTGATTTATTGAGTGTTTAGTCTCGAAACAAATGAAAACTTACAGTTCGGATAATAATATTAGTACACAAAAAAAACTTGTGCGCTGATTTTATTAATATAAGATTTATCCGTTATTTACACATGTATGCAAATAGTTACGTACATTTTAATTAACCGGTTAAACTATAATTTTATAATATTTAAGGAGCAGTCTGAAGTTAGCCTACCGTTTCTAGAAATATAGCTAATTTTTAAAATGCTATAACTCTTTTCTTAAACAATATTTTAGCAATGTGTTAAAACCCATTGATAATACAACTCTTAATCTTCAACGGTCGCTTATAAAATTGATTGAAAATTGGACTGTGACAGATATTTGAATGCTTCATCTTTTAATTAATTGAAATTATCAATAACTTGATGTGACCATTGGTAGGCTAGTATATAGCCATAATCTACATTAAATTATCTATTAAATAAGATATTAGCGCCCAAAAAATATGAATAATTGTAAAAGTTATAAACAACTTTATTCGTCCATGTAATTCTTATGGAGTTTAAACTATTTTTTTATTGATTGGTAATAACTAAGCAATTTGGTGCGAGCAAAGGGAGGTTTATATACAATTATAATCTGTGTTGAATTGTCTATCTTTTAATATAAGAAAGTTTCAATTTTTTTTATAAATTTAAAAGTTATAAACAATTTTGGTTATATTGTTCTAATTTGATTTATTGATGTTAATTAGGAATTTTCAATCAATTTTATAAGCGGCCGTTGAAGATTAAGAGTTGTATTATCAATGGGTTTTAACAGATTGCTAAAATACTGATTAAGAAAAAAGTTATAGCATTTTAAAAATTAGCTATATTTCTAGAAACGATAGGCTGGAATCGGTAGGCTAACTTCACACTGGTTATTTAAGGGTATTTGAGTAAAAGAATATAAGTAGATAATGAAAAGTATTTTACACAAATCTATCTGTAACATGTCGCTTGTATTGCAGCAGAAACACTTTAGTATTTCTATTAAAATTTTATTAAATAACGAGAATTACGCAATAATATTATTTTGTGTATTTACAAGAAATAATATTAATTGCATTGCTAAACATTTCTAAATAAGCAACACAAACATATTGAAAACTGCTAATTTATCGAGTGTTTAGTCTCGAAACAAATGAAAACTCGCCCGTCCGATATAATAGTACACAAAAAAACTCGTGCGCTGATTTTATTAATTTAGTTATTATTATTTATGCAAATACTTACGTATATTTTAATTGGCCGGTAAAACTATAATTTTATAACATTTAGGTGTATTTGAGTAAAAGAATATAAGTAGATACTGAAAAGTATTTTATACAAATCTATTTGTAACATGTCGCTTGTATTGAAGCACAAACACTTTAGTATTTCTATTAAAATTTTATTAAATAACGAGAATAATGTCATTATTTTGTGTATTTACAAGAAATAATATTAATTTCTAAATAAGCAACACGAACATATTGAAAACTGCTAATTTATCGAGTGTTTAGTCTCGAAACAAATGAAAACTCGCCGTTGTAATAATACATAAAAAAATCGTGCGCGCATTTTATTAATATAAGATTTATGCGTTATTTATACATGTATACAAATACTTACGTCTATTTTAATTGCACAGTTAGACTATACTTTTATAATATTTAGGGGTATTCGAGTAAGAGAATATAAGAAGATATTGAAAAGTAGTTTACACAAATATTACACAATATAATCTAATTATTTTGGGTACAAGAAATAATATTAATTGTGTTGCTAAACATTTCTAAATAAGCAACAAACATATTGAAAACTGCTGATGTATCGAGTGTTTACTCTCGAAACAAATGAAAACTCGCCGTTCGGATGTAATAGTACAATACACAAAAAAATAACTGGTGCGCTGTACCCCCTCGACGCATGTTGTATCATTTCGTATTAAACAACAAAACGCTGGTAATTGAATAATTCAATAAAACCTGCGCGCGGGTTTAATTTAAAATCCATGTCGTGTGTAATGGAATTGACATTCGCCGGTGTCAAAAAGCGACAACACGATGAAATGAGGAAACGCGAAACGCATCCATCAATTCCAGACGCGCATCCTTTTTCCCTTCCATCTCTCTCGCTCTCTCCATATTTAAAATGTTGAATAAATTAGCATTGTAAATATTGAAACGTGTGCGTTGGTCAATTGAAAGTCAACGATCCGTCCATCCATTGCACAAATATTGTATACATACACGAAATAGTACGCATGAAATGGAATCGAATTCGGGGGGGAATTTGAATGTACCATACGTACGGTACGCGGTATGGAGTCGGCGGATGATGATGATTCTCGAAAAATATCAAGACACGTGTCATTTGTTTTCGGCGCCGAGCGGGAATGTGCCCAGACACGTGACCATTGTTGTTCGCCCGAAGAATTAATTTGAACATAATAATGTTATTTTTTTGTTATTCATTTTTATTAACAATAGAATATGTTGTTGCGATGTTCTCGTGGCGCGAAGTGAAAAGGCGCTGTAACACTTGTTTGATGAATTATCAATCAATTTTATAGACGGACGTCTTTATTGCTTGCTACTAAACATTTTATTGTTTCAAAATGTTTTTTAACATTTTTTTATTACATATTACATTTTGATTGTGACAATAATATTGAATGTGATACGATTGGTATGCGCACTTAAAATTAATAAATTTAAATAACAGCAAAAAGTTACGCTTTTGTTGGAATGTTAATTAAATTTGTAAAAATACTGTTAATGGGAAAATATCATAGTATTATTACAAATTGCATAATAATATATTTCCATGAAAATGTAAAATAACTCTAATTATTGATTTCTTTTAATTTTTAATTAGTGTCGTCATTAATTTGAAAAATAAACACATAGAATGCAATATAAAGTTGAAGCATTATTGTTAACAAATATTCACAATAGATCAAATAATAAAGATCGCCAAACGCTGTTTGATTCAAAATTGTAATTGCTCTCTATTTTTGGACCGTAAGACACATTTCTATGTGTGTATGTATCATTTGCAGTTTGTAATTCTATAAAATTAATTTCAATGATAAAACTCTTTGTAGTATTCTACAATTGCATTCAATATAATTAATTATTGAATGAACAAAACATTCGTCTGAGTCAGATACAAATGAATTACCAATGATAAATATTTATACATTCGTGGATAGTATATTTATTCAAATACAAAATATGATGTTGATTTTATTAATAGAAGATTTTTGCTTTATTTATACGTGTATGCAAATACATACTTATTTTAATTAGGGCCGCTTTTACAAATGCAGGATAAAACGTCGGATAGCTATACCACGTTTAAATTTATACCTGGTATAGTCAAGCAATTCGCCTTTAAAAGTCATCCTACGTCACAGGATAACTATTCCAGGTATAAGGGCGAAACAACTTTGGTTGGTAGTGCTTGATAGTCAAAAGTTTAATCTATATTAACTTTTTAGGTTAGAATTTTTTGTCACTATCTGATGGAAACACGGATTGAAATAAATAACCTTCATTAAACGTCATATTTCAATGTTATTCAATTTCTTATGTCGAAAATGTATATTAAAAATG
>JARJDW010022821.1:0-25260 GCA_030264715.1 Adinopsis sp. GC000173 | reverse complement strand
TCACACAATATCCAATCAATATTTAACTTTGGTATACAAGGCAAATAATGCTTAAATAAATGTATAATATATATTTAAAACGCAATATGCAATTATCTAGTTTCAATTAGCTGTGGAAGATTACAAATACTAGATAAATATTATATGACATCGTTAAAAAATGAACTTTGTTGAATAAAATCTGTACGCCCAGTGATAGGACGACAAAACTTTAATATACGTTAAATGGGACTAAATTGATTGTATTGTCACTGTATTTGGAAGTTTACGCCTTATAGCTTCTTCAAAATCGCGGAGGTACGACTTAGGCGCAGGTACGACTTGAGCAACCTTCCCCAATAAGGAAGTTAACTAGAATGTATTTGTTGCAGGTAATAAATCATCAACAAAATTCGTCGATTTTTATCATATAGATTAAAGTTTGTATTAGGCACTGTAGTATTAAACGTTTTATTCAGCAAGCCATGCACAAAAACTTAAGTTGTTACTATTTTATATGTATTTTTGTGTTTTTATGACCGTTTTAGATTCACTACATCATTGTAATAATGTACAAGCTTTACAAAGTAAACTGGTAAATAAAAAACGAAAGCAACTTAGCCTTTTTTTTATCAAAATTGGAATGGATTTAAACACCGGCCACAATTAGAAGGAGGTTAACTGAAATGTATTTGTTCGAAGTAATAAATCTTTAATAATATTCGCTGTAGTACGGTTCGTTTTATTCAACAAATCGCACACACAATAATTTAACATACACGTAATGTTATTGCCATTTCATTTCCAGTTTTGTTTTTATGACCGTTGAAGATTCGCTACATCGTTATGATAATTTACAGAAATTCAATTGAAAACAACAACAAAAAAACTAAAGCCACTTACCCTTTTCTTAGCAAAACTTATTGGAATTCATTTCAATACCTTGCACAATTAGAAGGAAGTTAACTGGAATGCATTTGTTGCAAGTTTTCACGGCTAACCTATTAAACTGACAATTTGAACAATTGAAAGCACCGGTGGCGTTCGCTGCGATAAAACAAAGAACCTTTAATTTCGTGGCTGATGGCCGTCACACTAGCGACATCTTAACATAAAAGCTAAAACTAATCATGTGTAAACGAACTGAATGCAAAATCGGTAATATCGTGTTGTTCTTGGGCTTCTTGGATAAAATGGAATCGACAATTTTACAATTAATCCGTGACAACGATGGACAATAACCTCCACGGATCATTTTTGACTGTAAAAAAATTTTCAACTAGCGTGTAACAATTACGCAAACTTTGGATAAAAATACATATACTGTTTTCTTTTTTGACGTTCCATCAGAGTCATTTATATACTTCTATATAATAATATATTTTTCCCAACAAATTTTTAGATTTTCCAAATGATTTTCTTGTGTTTTCAGGAGTAACTAGAATTTTTTACCAATAAAAATATAAATAAGTAAATAATATGCGGTTTATATTTTTTATAATTTAAAAAATGGTAAAATACAAATATTTTTACATATAATATTTTTGATATAAAATATATAATTTACAATCAAAATGGTACTCGAACGAAACGCATTTTACGCAAATGAGATATGTTTTTATAACATGCGAGAACGAAATATACATAATTAATAAAATTCGTTATTTATCAACACTACAGACAGCAATTTATCGTTTAAACAACGTTATTTATAGGTATATCTATACAGTACACGTACAGTGATACAATCATTATTCTACACATTTTTTTAAATGTACATTTATCGAAAATACTTATGTTTATAGACATTTGAAGGTTACAACATTCGTAAACTCCCTTTTTTTGGAAGAATTTCAAACAAGATTAACATTTATTTATTTACAGCTAGTAAAGATAAAAATTATTCGTTCATTTAGTAGAAGAACTGCAAGGAATATATGCTAATTTTTACATATAAATTCAACTATATAGATACGTGCTGTGTATGCTTTTATCGAAGACATCACTTACTCTTAATTATTGTACGAAAGGTTTATTGTTGTTTAGTTGGGCGCTTGCGTCAAATTAATAACTTTGTTGTGGAGGACCACCTAAAACATACAAATAAAAAACATTAAAAATGGAAAAAAAGTATTCAAGTCGAGCACTGTGTTATAAATGTTAAAAAAAAAAATAAGCCGCTAGTAATTTATTTTGTTTAAAATAAAGAGTCTATCACACGAGGCTCTACTTATATGGAGTAATTAGCAGTAAAAATGTAACTTTCACTTGGTGCAAAAATTAGAGAACAGAAAAATTTGTTCCTGTCACACTATCAATAAATTGGAGGATATGGAAAATAGCTGTGAACGTTCACAGAGTACGTCATCGCAAATAAGAATACATCTATATTATATTATGCATTTCAACAGCTTATTGCACCATTTTTTTTGTTCCATTTACCACTATACAATTTTTATTCGATGTCAATAAAAATCTTTCGATGACATATTCTACGAACGGCTACGCCTTTTGTCAGTATCCGCAAGAATAAGGATAGTGTGAAAGCAACTTCAATGTATATTTTATTGTCCCAAAACAATAAACATTTAAATGTCAGAGATGAGATGATGATATATGGATGACTCTAATAAATTAAAAATTAAGTTGTACTTTTTCATGAATATACCATGCATAATTGATGAAATTATTATCAGAGGACCTATTACGCATTTCATTTCGTCTTTTTACACAAAAGGTAATTAATATTATACACTACAGTTCATGAAGAAAAAACGACCTAGTTATAAAATTTTATTAAATTTTGCACATTCTTTGTCCTCATTAGTCCAACGTTCGTATAGATGTTCTTTATTTAATTTAATTGCATATAGAAATTAATATGAAAATATAGATAAATTCTAAATATTTCAAACTATATGCTGCATTTACCAAATAAAAATAGTTTTCTAAAGATTTTCTGAAGAAATTGTTCTTGTTTTCAATAATTTGTGTATATCTACGATCTATAATTCAAAAAGAAGCTATATACATTCATTTTGAAATCTCAAGAAACTTTCTGCCCTTGGAACAAAATTATTTAAAAAAAACTACCAAGAATGGCTTGCGTGCTTAAAATTAGATGACACAACTCTGAATAAAGTAAGAATGAATCGGAAATAGCGAGTTTAATTTATTTTTAATTTACGATTCGCAAAAATAAGAATTTTTTCAAAAAAAATAGTAAACGAAACATCGAGTTGCAAAACTAATTACTCTAAAAAAACCGTAAAAAAGAAGCAATCTGATACATTCTTATTAATAAACAAAAATAGTTTTGTCGCTGTTAAAATTTGGTGATAAATGGATAAATAGATTTTTAAATCGAAAAGCGGTTTCTTTCTAAACATTACAAAATTTCCTCGGTTGTCGCTGCCGATAAGGTTTTGATGTATATTGATTTGTCACTATTTTAGAAATCATTAATGTAAGCACTTGTAATTAATTTTAGTTGCAATGATTCTTCATTTATTTTGAAAATGACAATTTGTGAATCGCCCAGCATTATTTATTAATTTGTTATTAACCGCTAATGTATGCATTATCTAATTAAATGAATAAGCAAATATGTTTAGTCAACTAACCTATTCAATAAATTTTTAATCATAATAATTACAGAAATAATAAAATATTAAATAAATTTAATGATTGATTGTGCAACACTGCGCTAGCATTTAGAAACGCAGTCAATATAAAGCGTTAAATGAGTGCCGATCAATTATTCAAATCGGCGTTAATATTTACAACATCATTAACTTACCGGCAAAGAATGGATTACTTGTCACGTGCACGTTTGACGTTGATGGTGCATCGACAACCGTTGCATTATCACCATCATCCGCCTCAAAATCATTCGCTGTGGCTGCGTATTCCACTAATGCACTTTGCTGCAAATACATCACAATTAATTAATATTAAAAGTAGAGTAATAGTCGAGTATTATTTTTGCGGTTTGCTTTTTTGGCAACAAAGTAAGATTGGAAGACCTCATTTACATTTTTTAAATATTACCAACGTTTCATCCAATTCATTTTTCATTTGATCATAGCCGAAAAATGAATGAATTGAATTTTCCACTTTTACTTTGTAGTCAAAAAAGCATACCAAAAAAATAATAATGTTGTAACGTTCATTAGCGAATTGAATTAATTGTTAATTTGATACATACTTGGAAAGATTTAAACTCCTCATCTTCTTCGGGATCAACAAGTTTGTATTTACAACAGCAGAAGCAACAGCAGCAGCAACAGCAGCACGTTGCCAGACAACTAGCGAACACTATTATCTACAATTATGATAAAAAAGATTAATCATTTGATTAGTTTGGACAGTGCGTAGCGAAAAGCAAACCTTCAACCACCACGGCAGTTTAATTCGCATGTTATCATCACCGAAACTCTTGCTTAAAGCTAACCCCATAGATCCATACTCATCGTAAATGGCGCGCTTGTTATCATCAGTGAGTATCGAGTATGCATAAGTGATTTGCTTGAATTTCTCCGTCGCCTCCGGTTCGGGATTTTTGTCAGGGTGATACTTGAGCGCTAAACGTTTATAGGTTTTCCTAATTTCATCGCCTGATGCTGTTTTGGGTAGCGTTAATGTAGCGTACAACGATTCGCCTTTAGTACTAAAAACAATCATTATTTATTTACGCAATGCTATGATTAATAAATGAATACGTACGATAGTTTTCGTCTATTTAAATTCTCCATGTTATATACACTTAACTAGTTTGTTGTTGAAAGCCCTGAGAGTGCGTTCTAGGTCAATAATAAGGGGGATGCTGAGGAGTGCAATTGTTAGGAATACGGTTTTGGCGCGCATGCCCGGAAACTGCGCATTGCGTGAATTTCGTATTTTAATATAATATTTAATCAATTTTATTATTAGGAGCATGCAAAGATTGTTATCAAACAACAACAAAAAAAACTTTTAATTTCCTTCAGGTAAAAAACCTTTTATAGATAAAAAGTGTATTTGAAAAAAAAAAGTCAAACATACAGTCTACCAGTTATTTTCGCCATAAGCGTTATTTTCAAAGTTATTAGATGGTGGCGGCGGCGGTGGTCCTCGTGGAGGAAAAGGCGGCCGTCCACCAGCTGGAAATTGCGGTGGTGGTGGTCTCCAATTAGGCGGTGGAGGTCTCGACGAGGGAGGAGGCGGCGGTGGAAAACTAGCAGCTGGTGGTGGTGGTCCAGTCGGTGGCGGAAATCCTCCGGTTGGGTTATTCTGCCACGGTGATGCCATTCGAGGCGGCGGTGGTGGTGCTGCCGACTGAGCTACTGCTGGTGGCATAGGTGGTAAGGGTGGTCTGGGTGGATTTGATCCAACAGGCGGTGCACCGGGTGGCAAAGGTGGTTGTACCGGTGGTAGTGGCGGTGGTGGAATACCAGTGGGGAATGCAGTTGGCGGCGGAACTGGTGGCGGCGGTGGTGGATGCATGTTCGATGGAGTGGGTGGTGGCGGTGGCATCATTCCAGCCATCATCACCGGTGGAGGTGGTGGTGCCATTATTCCAGGTGGCATCATTCCAATTGGCGGTGCATCAGCGAACAGTTGATGAGGACGATCTGCTTGTGATAGTGGATTTTGCGCCGCTAATAAACGTTCAGCTGCAGATCCGTGACGCTCTCCCTTTGCATCTTTCTTAAAAGCGTATGACACCGAAATTGGTCTATTACACAAATACTGTCCATTCATGGCTTCGATCGAAGCATCAGACGCTTCAAAACTAGCGAAATTAATAAATGCAAAACCCTTCGAATTTCCAGTTTCTGGATCTCTCATAATTTTTGGCGTTTGCAGTATAACACCAAATGCAGAAAATGTATCATACAGCAACTTCTCATCCACTTCCGGATCCAAATTACCTATAAATATATTCGCACCGACATCTAAATTTTTCTGATGTGCAGATGCTTTATTGACACGTATAGGTTTTCCATACAACTTAATCATATTCATTATTTTTATAGCATAATCAGCATCTTCTTCGCCCATGAATTCGACGAAACCGTATCCTTGATGCATCATTGTTACACGGTCTTTGGGCATGTGAACATTTACAAGCGGCCCAGCTTGTACAAATAATTCCCACATTAATGATTCAGTCACTTTATCGTCCAATCCTCCAACGTAAATCGTCGCATCTAAAACGTAGAAAGTTGAGGTTATGTTGCAAAAGCCGATTATGAACTAAGTAAACTTACCGCGATTACGTTCAGCAATCGGTCCATTCGCCATTCTGTGATGATGATATAAAATGTGACTATTTAATAAAACATTTATTTACCACTTTTATTCAAAATGGATTACATTCGAAATAAACACTCTTTCGGGTATTTACACGCAATCTGACGGAGTTTTAACAAACTACACCAGTACGCAACAACATGGCGGAAAATTTAAAATGATCATTTTATTTTCAAGCAGTATACATAATAGAAATGCACATTGGAGTGTTGTTAAAATTAACATTACATTATATCAAACTTAATGCTTGCTTCAAATCATCAATCAAATCTTCAACATCTTCAATTCCAACCGACAAGCGTATTAGATTATCAGAAATGTTCAATTTGGCGCGCTGTTCCTCCGGCACGGAAGCATGGGTCATTACTGAACTATAAAGTGGGTAAAACAATATTAATTACATACGTATAATAGCTTAAAGCACAATATACTTACGGTAGTTCGGCTAAACTTTCATAACCGCCCAAACTTTCCGCTAATGTGAACACTTTCAATGCGCTTAGGAAGGTTTGCGATTCTTTTAAGGCACCTTTCATGTAGAATGTAATCATACCGCTATGGCCTGCTGTTTGGCGTTTCGTCAATTCATATTGGGGGTGTGTTGGAAGGCCTAGAAATTAAATAATACATTATTTCGCTTTTTACTAATTTTGTCCTTATTAATTGGAATATCAACCTCATAGATAGCAACTATATATAGATGGGAGGATTCAATTACAAATTAAAATAAGTCATGTATCACAATTAGTAATTCAAGCTGGCCATTCATACATTGTTGCTATCCGTTAAGCTTGTCGACTTTGTTTATCTATTCTTAAGTATAAGACGTTTTTGATTACAGATTCATCATTTGGTCTACAACACATAAATTGAAATCTAGTCTGTTAGAATTAAAAACTTTTAATCAAATGAATGAGTAGTCGAGTATCAATAGAATTGCGTACAAAAACCAAGCAGGTAGACGATGGTTATAAAAAATGTCTCCAATTGCGTAGATCTTGTTATCGATTTGCTAGATTTTTGCTGCACAATTTGCATTAAGCATATTGACAAAAAAATCTACACAAATGGATATCAAAATCAACAGAATTTGACAATCCCAAAATGAAATCACTTAAAAAGGACCCTATATTGACTTGCGAATGTTATTTAAATTTTAATTGTCGTATCAATCAAGTTGATAGCTCAATTACCTGGATGAATAACTTTTGTGACTTTTGGATGGGCTTCCAAAAACTTAGCAACTTGCATAGCATTCGCACTGTGCTGCTTCATTCGCACCGCCAACGTTTTCAAACTTCTTGTGACCAACGCACAATCGAATGGGCTTGGCACCGCTCCCATGGCTGATAAATGAGTAAATAAATTAGTTTAATGCAATTCTAGTCAATAATTGCGTTTACCGTTCTGTAAGAATCTGATACGCTCATGATACTCCTCGTTGTTGGTGACAATTGCGCCCATAATTACATCAGAATGGCCGTTCATGTACTTAGTAAGTGAATATACGGATAAATCAGCACCGAAATCTAATGGACGCTGTAAGTACGGTGTTAGGAAGGTGTTGTCGACGGCAAGAACGATATTGTGTTTTTTGGCAATGACCGCAATGGCTTTAATGTCACTGACTTTGAGTGTTGGATTTGTTGGTGTTTCCAGCCAGATCAACTGCAAAAAGATACATTGATATTTATACAATAATTTAAATGCAATGATGTGAGCTGATTGTAAAAACTTGGTAATAAATTAAATATAGCAAATCCTTTTCAGCAATTCCATTAAATTCTCTGCTAGTTTGCAAATTTTTGTGATATCAGTATATCAAAAAACTTGTCCGCCGTATTCATCTTCACATTTTTATACTACCTTCAAAGCTTCTACAAAAAATTTAAAAATTAGGGATTGCAAGTTAGCATGTTATTTATGAGCCATGAGAATTTACTATTTCAGGTTTAATAAATATTTAAAATTAGTATTAGTTCACTGTATTTAAATTTATTTTATATGCTTAATTAAACGCATTTTAGAATACAAGTGAACTATTGTAATTGTTAAAAAAATTAAATTATTTTTCTAAACTAATACAGTGTTCTTTTTATTTTTTCTGCTAAATGTTGTTAATAAGCTTTCTCAGAATTTAATAAATAATCTAGTTGTTAAACATCCGCATAACTAGAAGTTTGTTCATATCGCCTTATGATAAAACGTAAATCACTTTTACATTCAGCGCGACCAAAAACATAAAGATGAAAATAATCAAAAGAGCGCGCGACAATTTTTACCTTGCAGGCCTATGATAAGAATTAATTAAATATTTAAAATAGGTACTAAAATGTGATTTTGTTAGGCGTAAAAAGACTATAAACATCGCGTAATAAAAATGTTACATCTAAATTGACGAGAATATTAAATATCGAATCGTGAATCTTTCACGTAACATTAATATTTGAATTATTGCACATCACTCATGACAATCCATAAACATAAAACTGTATTATTTATTACTTAAAATAAATTAAGTTGATAGTTAATTATCACTTATTTAAGTCGATGTGCTAATCATGATAATCTTACATAAAACTAATTATTATTTAATTAACCAGTTTAAAAAAATAAATTAAAATTTATTAATTTATAGTTAACTAGGATTCTCAGCCACGCGTTGCTCTGGCTCAGTAAAATAAAGACTATGTTTTTAAAGTCCTAAAGTAAATCTTCTGCAAGAAGTAAATGGAAATGTTTGAATATTTGAATATTTGCCCTGTCACACTGACAGCTGTCAAATTGACAGTCCTATTATTTTCACAAAACAATATATTTTATCGAATATAACGTCTTCTTCTAATGTTTGATATGCCAGAAACCTTCTTTGAGCTATATTAAACAACTCTCCAAAGTTTCATGCCGATACGTTGCACGGTTTTTGAATCTGACTGATGTCATTATCTAATAAGTAAAAAATATGCGATTAACGCTTTCATTCAATCTCTGAACATAATTTTTCACACTACTTTAATATTTAAATTTCTCAACATGCCAATACAAAATAAAACTTATCATTTATTATTTTATTAATAAATAAAAAATAAATTAAAATCAATGTCGGCAAAAAAGATTCGAGTAAACGCTTTCATTCAATGTCTGAACATAATCTTTTAACGCAACTTTAATATTTGAATTGCTCATCAATCATGACAATCCCAAATATATTTATTATTTTAATAACCAGATTTAAAAAATAAATAAACAAAATTGTATAATTTATAGTAAGTAGTAAAACCAGATTTGATTAAATGCTTTCGTTCAGTGTCTGATCATCTATTTATTAAAGTCATCATTGACCCATAAGCCAGATCGATATTAGATGCATATTAAAAATGATGTTTTTATCTCTGCGCGCTTGTATACGTACTTTAGTATTCGGTTTGATCGCTTTAGCGACATTCTCTGCATTCGTCGTGTCAATTGAAGATAATTCCATGCCGAAACGACTTCCTACTTTATTTAAAAGCCTATTAGTACCACCATAAATATCGTCACCAGCAATTACATGATCGCCGGCATTAAACATGCCCAATAAGGATGTTAATGCACCTAGGCCCGATGCAAAACACATTGCATACTTTGCGTTCTCCAGAGCGGCCAGGCACTCTTCGAGCGTGTTGCGTGACGGGTTGCCGGAACGTCCATACTCATATTTCTACAACAAATAATTGATTGATATGTAAACTAATAATAATACTAATGATTTAATGTATTGGAGTAAAGACATTTTTGCTTCGTAAAACTCGAAAATAGGTAATAAATGATTACTTTCCTTTGATTTGGTTTTACATGGATTTTAACAAACCCTTAAAGTAAAACAGGTGAATCCAAAACCAAGAAAAAGCATCATTTATTACCTAGTCCTAATAATCGTTTGATTTTGAGATGTTAATTATAATGACTTAATTATTGTGAAATAATCTATGTCGATACCATACGTGATGATAAGCTTTTACAAAAATGTTTTAAAACAAGACGAATAACTTAATAATAAAAGTAGCATAAAATTAAAAAATACGTATAAACAATGAGACGATTTAAAAACATTTTTTGTTTCTTGTTTGTTTCACGTTTTGTTTTTAAATCGTTTAATCGTTCGCTTGTATTTTTAAACGCATTGCTAACTTTTCTATCAAGTTATGCGTCTAGTTTTATTATAAGTTTTATATTATTCTTATACAAGTTTATCATGACATAAGGTGTTGACGTAGATTATTTTACCAGCAAGTCTTCATAATCATTATGATGCGTTTAAGCAACATTATAAAATAAGACGAATAACTTAATACAATCAGTAGCAATAAATTTAGAAATGCATACAAACAATCAGACGATTTACAAACATCCATTTTTGTTTCTTGTTTGTTTCACGTTTTGTTTTTGAATAGTCTAATCGCTTACTTAGATTTTTAAATATTTTGCTAATGTTGTTTTATAATTATTAATTATAGAAGTTTATCATGACGTATGCTATCGTCATCCATTATTTATTTCCCAAGAAGCAAGCCAAAATAATGCGTCAAAAGTTTATTTAATTATAAATTGAAGTAATATTTATCTGTTTTGCAATTTGTGAATTAACTCATGAAAATCTGAGTAAATTAATGAATAAAAAACAATGTAATTTTTAAATGATTGATATGTAAACCTATAATAGCTTTGATAATTCTTCGCTTTTGATGAGTAAATGCACATAAAGACATCATGATGGATATGATGGCTTGTAATTATTCGAAACTTTAATTGTAAATTAAAATAATTTTTATCCAATTTGTCTGTATTAACTCGTCAGAATCTAAGTAAATCAAATTAAAAATAACCTTAAAATTTGCCGGGCCGTATTGCTTGAACGTTGTCGATAAGACAATCGGAGGCACCACCGACATCGAATCCCATTTCTCCGGATCCTGACCGGCGTGTATCGCCTTCGTTGAAAAGCCTTTCGGGTATGGTAAATAGCCGTCCATTATTTGCTGCTAATCAATTTATATTGCTCTCTAAATAATCAACTTTTCACTATCAACTAATTTGTTGTTTAACTTATGAGTAATTAAACGCTGCGAGCGTTATGAAATGATAATATAGAAATGAGTGAGTTAGTAACAAACAATTTATTTAATATCGCACGAACTATACATTGTTAATTGTATGTAATTGGATAAATGGTAACAACAAGTATAGGTATTTTAGTATGCGAACCTAATTGGTTAGTGATAAATAACAATAAAGCGATATCGGAATGTTAAACAAACTATTTGCAAATGAAACTACAAACCGCAGAATCGATGTTATGCCGTGTTTCTAGGCGAATTGATAAAAATTATAAATAGGAATCAGCACACATGTGGGGAATTATAGGTTAGGTACATCATACATCAGACATCAATCAATCAATTCCTGCAATTTTTTCAAACCAGTTTTTTTTAATTAGCTACATCATTCAAACTATTAAATAATTTATTTAACTTTAAGAATAACCATATGTTATTTGATTAAGTTATATGCAGATAGCGGTTATCTAATCATTGCAAATGTATGCAAAGAAAAAAAATGATATCATTGCTTATGTTATGTGATAATAAGTTATTTATAATTTAACCACCTACCTGATTGAATCCAATATGCACTTCTAAAGTAGAATGTAATGCCAGCGAGTGTTATGGCATAGATGTTTTATTGCCGTATATAAAATATTTTGTTATTCGAAAACAAATCCGATAAGAAAATTTATTACGCAAAATTGATAATGCCATTTATAAATATTTAAAAAGCAATGCCTCTATCAAGGTTATTAAATTGTTTATTCGAAGCAATAAAGCAGCTACATTTAATTTAAATCCATTACCAACATAATCCCGACGAATTTTAAACTTCCCGCTCGAATGTGCAGCGTTGATTGCTTTCCGTCATGCGCGTTGTTGTTTTGTGTGCGGCATCCGGTAAACAATTTAGTTCATGTGTTCGTGCAATTTTATAATGTAATTAACATTAATTTAAGTAAGTTATAAAATTTTACATAAATATTTTACTTTGTTGCTATCTAGAAATAAAAACGTAAAGTGCAATTGTTCTACTAAGCGTTAATCAATGCAATGTAAGTGAGTCAATCACAACAGAATTTATTTACCGGCAAAAATCAACTAATATGACCTCCAAGATAAAAAAAAACAATTGCAAATGGAAAGTTTCGTTAAAGTTATGGTGATTTTTCGCTGAATATTAAGGAGCCAGTGTATTGAAAATGCATATTTTAATTATGTAATTAATTGACATTTTGTCGTAAGCCAAATTTTCTTATTTTTTTATTTAAATTGATTTATTCAACTGTAATGGCGGCGAACGATGTTTTTTTAACAAAAAAAATTATTCCCCGACTTCGCTTTAGAAATGATGATTCGCAGTGATGGAAATTTGATATACCGCAATAATATCATTTTTGCATGCCAATGTATAACCTAAATTATTCCATCCAATTGTCGATTTAAAAATAAATCAAATGCGAATTTATTCTTACGATAACGATTAATTCGGCGAGTGCATTTTGTGTGCAATTAAGTGCCGGATTTTGATCTGTCAGCGAAGCGAACGCTATTTCTAAATAAATCATTTGTTTTGTTTAATAACAAATTTTGTTTATGTTCTGATTTTAGAATATTATTCAAGCAACAGAAAGGAAAACAAAAAAATATGATTGACGTTTTAAGTGAATTCCTCGAAAATTAGTGGATTATTTGCAGGAAATAGAGCAACGTTTAGTTTCGATTTACTAGTTTTTAAACAAAATTCAGTTTTTTGGTTGTGAGCACTGGCTGCAAAGATGGGAATTCAAGATCTACAAGCGTTGTTAGAGAGTGCAAGCCTGGAAGGTGGTGCCGTTTCCGTCGACTTGCTCAAGATCGCACGAAATGTGACGCAGCGACAACCACCACACAATAATACAAATCGTAAAATTCGACCACTCGGCGGCAACAAACTGAAATTGGTTGTCGACGCCGAAAATTGTTTGGACCGATTGTACGGCGGATACTTTTCAGGTTAGATTTGCACTAGACATATTGTTGTATAATAATCAATCATCGTAACATTTTTTGTTTCAATCGAACACTACAGACTGGGCTTGCGGTGGACAATGGAATCGAATGGTCCAATTTCTCTCTTTATTAACGCAAGCAATTGATCGTGGCAATATTGAATTGGCTGTTGTTTTTGATGGAACTATTGAGAATAATCGTTTGAATGAATGGATCGCTCATCAGGCTAATGTTCGGCAACGTGTTGGAATGGTATGCGATTACTTTTTTAATAATCAAGGAGGAATTAAATTATTTTAAATTGTAGGTGTTGAAGCATGTAAATACTAAAGCGACACCGCCTCCGAAGATATGGTGGATTGCGCCGATATGTCTGAAGACTGCTTTGCGAATGGCGCTGCGCCATTTAGGAGCGTGTGTGGTATGTTAGAAATGCTACGTACACATCTATTTGTACTAATTAGTAATGTTTAAATTTAGATGTGCACCATGGATGATCATCATCAGGAAGTGATTGCGCATTGTAGAGAGTATGGATTTCATGGTTTATTGGCTGACGATGCTGAATATGCAGCGTTCAATCCCCCTCGCTACTTTTCATCCGAACATATTAAGCTGACTTATAAAGTAAATAACGCGCTTAATGAGTTTATATCATTGTTGATTGTTATGAATAATCGTAGGGTTCATTGGAGACAAAGGAGTATATGGTTGCTGAATTAGGGAAGTATTTGCAATTAACGCAAGAACAGATGTGCGTATTGGGGGCTTTGCTCGGAAATTATTTGATGCAGGAAAGCGAATTGCATGATGTCTATAACAAGATACAAACGTGTTTTGGAAGCAAAGATGTTAAAGTATAACAATGATTTTTAATTGCCATCTGCGTAGGTTTAATTGCTTTATAAATTTTTGTTTAGGTGCAGGGGGAAAATGGAGTGAAATTGATAGCTGAATATGTACGAACGCTACCTCCAGTCAGTAATTTAGATGTTTTGGTCGCTGCAGTATTTGGAAACACAAAGGATAAACGTTGCGAGATTTTGAAGCAGTCGATTATGTATTATTTAAATGGAACAGCAGTCGGATTTCTAAATTATTCCACTCCAAAAGGTATACATTGATTAAATAATTAAACTGTTTTTTTATTTATCTATTGCTCTTTTGTTGCAGAAAACATTTCAGATAAAAAAGATTTAAAACGAAATATTGATCAAAACAATATGACAATCAAACCAGAAGAAGGCGAATTAGACACATCTGGTTTTGCTTCCGAAACAACCGAACAGGAGGTAACAAATAATCATTTTATTATTTATTATTATATAAAAGTTTTTATCAATTTGTATTACAGCAGGAAAGCTTACAAAATTATAAATTAGCAACAGTTAACCAAATAATATCATCGGATATTATAACCACCGATACAGAATCATCGCCCAAGAGTAGTCCGCACGACGAATCGCCGCCTTCTTCAGATACATCACGATTCAACGGTCATATGAACGGTTCCTGTAGTTCCAACAATGTGGCTAGTTCGGGTACAACTAGCTCATCGCTGGGACACCGTGTAAATGTACTAGTCAGTTCATGTAGTTCTAATTCAGGCAGTATTCCAGAATCTCCGAAACATCAATCGACAAATACGTCAAATACTACTCATAGTAAGAAATATTTTATTTTTTTAAGGGCGGGGTATCTATAAAAAGTAGTTCAGATCAGTTACATTTAAAATCAAATATCTCTGAAACCGTATTATAGAGATTGTTATATTGCTTAGGTAATCTATAAGTAGAAGAATTTTACAATACAATGATATGTAGGTTTTATCAATCACACATATTCAGGTACTATGAAATATGGGTCAGTAAACTGAACTATTTTGAAATTTAAAGATATTTTTTTCAGAAACACAATATGATGTCGACTCAAATCGAACGCTTTTGACTTTATAATAATGAAAACTAGGACACTAATATACTTTGATATTATTTTTTTCTTCTTAATTTTCCAACTCAATGAATGTAGTTACAGTCTTCTAATGAGTATGAATTTATTAAATGTCTTATCGTTTGTGCTAAATAATAATTTCTAAAATAGATAAAGATTAGTTTCTTGATTTTTCAAAGAAGTATTTTTAAATTTCTAAATAGTTTCGTTTTTTAGCTTTATTTCATAGTAATAGCAGATGTGATTGATCAATATGTCATTGCATTGTAAAACCCTTCTATTTATAGACTACTAACAATATAACAATCTATAATATGATTTTAGAGATATTTTCATTTTAATTACAAGTGATCCGAACTACTTTTTTTTATAGATACCCCGCCCTAAAATAATTACAAATATAAACTATTTTCAAATTGTAGGTAATGATAATATTATAACTGCTAATATATCAGCAGACGTTTTACGAACATCATCATTGCGTCATCAAAAAGGATTAATGTGTCCGACTATTCTTCATCTTCTCTCGACGAAGGAAGTTCGACTACCATGTGTTATGGAAGATGAAGCAAACCGTGAATTTCCGCCAATACATGAAATTTATTTGCCATTACGTCAACGTGTTTATGCTGTACTATTTAATCTACACCATCATCGCTATGTCTATGCCAAAAAGAAAGAAAACAAAGAAATACCTGATAATACTCCACCACCAGATGTCATCATAAAAGAATGGGTCTATAGCCGTAGCAATCCATATCAGACACCAGAAGAGGTTAAAGCTGAAGCTTTGCCCTGGGCCGTACCGACGCTCCAGCGATTATGGTTCGGTCCATCTGTCGACGACAAACGACGTAGAATGCGTGCTTTATTATCATGCCTTAATTCCGACACTCCTCTTATTTTGAACATTTCTTATGTGCCTCAACATATGCTTATAATGGCTTGCGTTTTACGTTACATTATGTCTTTAGATAAGCCAATTTTACGACGAAATGAGTTGGATGTGTTCCTCTGTCAAGCTTTTAACCCGGATCTCATGAACATTCAACTATTGCAAGAACTTACGGTGAGTTGTTTAGTCATTATCATTATTTTTCTCTTTTTATCGTGATTGTGATTCATTTATTTCATATTATATAATTTCACAGTTAAGTGTTGTTACAAGTCGTGGAATACAATTAGCTGCAGTCTTTATGCAAGGTGTAGAAATGGCACTACTTGCAAATGATGTATGTGGAGCACCCTTGCCATGGTTGATGTGTTGTCCTTGGTTGTACTTTGATGGAAAATTATTTCACCATACTTTAACACGTTCCACACAAGTTAAAACTTTATTAGATTTATGTGATAATCATATTGAACGCGTTGTTAAAGTAGAGCGAATGCGCAAAGCAATTCTCGAAGGTTTAGAACCTAAATTTGCTAAAATTCCATTACCACCATATCCAGGTAAACTAAATCTACATAAGCAAAATCAATTCAATTCAATATTTTATCGATATAAATTGTTTTTATGTAAAGTTATGGTGAATCTAGGTGCTCATCTCCGACCTGGTTTGCCTCCACCAAATTGTTTACCCGCTGTACCACTGCCATCATCACGTGGAGCAACGAATTTGCGCCATCGTCCAATTCCATCCAGAGGTGGACAATTACAGATTGCTGGCGTTGTTGTTGGTTCATGGGGTGCCAACTACGGGTATCAAAATCTACGGCAACCGCAACAAATCATACCCGGATTTAGGGCTGGCACTAATAATGCCACTCCGCGTCCAGGCAATTATATTACGCAACAACCATTTAATAACCAAAGAGGAGGTGGTGGTGGTACGCGACAACGTAAAAATGGACCACCAACTTTTACTATTAATAAGAAAAACAATGTAAGTTATTTATTATTTTTTTCTGTATAACATTTGTAATTTACTCAATTATGTACTACTTTCAGAACAAAAAGAAAAATAATAAACAGAAACAAAATGCCAGTACGGCAAACCGTGTAAAGACTAATACTAATGCTACTCCAGTGAAAGTGGAGAATAATGGGTAAGAATCATTTTTAACATTTAAGAAAATTTTATATAAATGATGTCTTATTAAAACAGGGATGTAATTACAACCGAGAAATTGAAGGAGCATTTACCCGAAGATGAAACTCGAAACCTTGAAGACTGTAATATTGGATCTGAGCATCATGGACAAGGAGATGGTCCGTCAGTTGAGGCAGCTGCGTGTTAAAGTTAATGTTTACCATGTTTTGTTTGTGGTGAGAACGTTTGAGTTTTTCATTGATGGATTTATTAATCGTTAAGAGTTCACTTGTTTGTATATTACTACAATTTGATCAATCTTCAATTCTTTTTCAGTTCAGTTAATGGCAATCTTAAACTCTCAATATTTTTATTACTTTAATCACTTTTAATTTGATAATCATTGTATTATTTATTAGCTGTATATCTTTTTCTGTCAGAGTTACATTCTTTTGTTTATTTTTTAATTATAATAGAACATTGTTTCTAAAAATATTAATTTGGTGCTCCTCGATATTTGAAATAATAACAAACTAAAAAGGACTTAAGTGCGATTTTGACCAAATGACTTATTTTGTAATAAGTAAAAAAGCAGAATAATAATTCTATATTATATATTGCGGCTCAACAACGATTTTCTAAGCGAAACAAAAATAAAATAACAAAATACTAAGGAACTTGATGTGCTGTGCATATTGTTGAGGCATTAAGACTGTTTGGCTGCCTGCATTAAGATAAGATGTGTTCAAACAGTTAACTATATAAAAAAATGGTTGGAGAGCAAAATGTATATTTTTCTATATTTGTTACGGTGTTAATTAATTATATAATTGACTGAGATATCACATCAGTCGTTGCTGTGATTTATATTTATGATATTTATATACATGAACATCTTGTTTAAGAGAAATCTTTTAGAATTGAAATCATACATTTGTTATTATTTATATACGCATCATTTCTGTTCAATCCAATTAGTTAAAAAAACAACATTCAAGTGTTTGAGATGCACTTTGTGATATATAATAATAAGTCTTGATTGAACACAAATGATATGGCTTTTAAATGATGGTAATATAAGTTTTTAATGTTAAAATGAATATTTTTTTACTTGAAGTAAACAAATTGTGTGATTTCGATTCGTAAAAGAATTTCATTTATATTACTGTTTATATTTGTTGTAATATAAATGAAAATATATCTATAAAACTAACGGCATAGTTGTAGTATTCAGTCTAGAAAGAGAATATTATTACTATACTGAATAATACATTTTGCCAAAAGTATATATAAAAAATTAATGGTTCATTCTAATTGAATCTAAAAATGACTTAGTATTTTACAAACAATCAGATTTTGACTTAAGAAATACAGCATAAATTTAGAGAAAAAAAAGTACGAAGGAAATTTGCGCAAATGCGTTTTTAAATTTCACCAGATTTTTAAATTACATGAAAGTTATTTAAGTAGAATATACTTATACATATTGCAGGAAAAGGTTAATATTATATAACAAAAAAAAAATAAAACATAACTGACATTATTGAATTTTACAAGTACGTATTCAATTTTGGACAAATAATAAAAACGTTCACTTAAAGTGTTGAATGAAAATTTGATTAAACTGAATTATAACAAAAACAAAAAACAAAAAAAATAAAAAAACAATTTTTAAACTGGAAATTTTAACAGTTTATTGTACTACATGTAGCTAAAAATCATTATTTAAAAAGATTTAAAGAAAAGAAAAAGAAATTGTACCCAAATATTTACTATTCAATGTGTTATAGTTTCTTAAAAATACAAATGAAACACATGCCTTTTTGCTTTATTCCTACATATATTGCATGCACATATTTTATTGTATTGTTCTCAAATAAAACGAAACTTTGAAAACAAATTATATAATATATAAATATATTCATTCACATACTTATAAAAAATTAAATTTTAGAGATAAAAGTCATGCATGCAAAATTAAGAAATAAAAAAAATCACTTTGTAATTAATCCAAAACAAATAGTTATTATAAGACACAAAAAAAATCTTCAAATGGTAGTTTAATTTTTCGCAAGTTTATTTAAGTTTATATCGATTTTTCTGCTCTGAATTTTCGTTTTCAATTATAACATTGCATTACGAGTTGGCGTAATAATAATAATAATATAAAACATTCACAGCAGAAACATTTTTCGCTGCCTACATATTTTTGTTTATATTTTAATTTTATATTTCACTTGTAGGCATTTAATAATCTGGTTGGGTAAATGTATTCCATTAAAAAAATACAAAAAAAATATTTCATGTATAATGTTTATTTCTAAATGTGTGTATCATATTGAAAAAAAAATAGTACTTTAATAAGGTTTAAAAAATATGTATTTGTATATTAGTCTCTTATTATTGTTTTTTTGGCTCCCAAATTTTCATTTTTGGGCAATATATCCATGTTAACAAAATGTTTTACTTTAACATACATTTGTATTTCTTTATTAAGTTTTAAGTATTACAATAAATAACTGTTTTGGGTGAGCCATTAAACGTGTTGTTATAAATATTTACTTACCTTTTATGTGGCGTGTTAATTACGTGTCAACTAGTGATTATTCAATTCAAATTTTCAGATACAATAGTACATACTCATTATTCAATTTATGATTATTTTTATCTGGTGATTTTTTTATGAGCAGAAACGTTTAACAATTAGCATTGTTATAATTATTGAAGTTCGAAACGTTTTTGAAATGGATCAACTTTAATTTTTGTTCATCTTTTATGGCATATTGTAAAATAATAATTTCTTGGTCGTAGAAGGCAACTGAAGTTCGATTGCAAGAAGAAAGAAGATAATTAAATTGATTGCAAAATGTGAAAATTATAAGAAAATTTAGATGTTTGGAAATATTAACTCGTTTGAACGTTCTTTTACTAGCTTTTGTTAAAAATTCTCTAGATAATTGTTTATTTAGCGATTTTGAGTAAAAACAAAGTGAAAATTTTTTAGAACTGATGTTTTTGCTTCCTAAATTAATCTAGTAATAGAGTGCATAGAAATTGATAAACTTTTTATTGAATTTTTGCCAAGAAATAAATATTTAGGCATATATATTATATAAGCAAAATTCGACTAGCAAACCGAACATCCTCTACATTGGTTTTATTTACAAGTAATTACCAAAAATGGACGGCACAATTAATTCTATTTTTGTATAAGTAGGTCGCTGACTGGTTCACAACCGTATCTACCCTTTCACTTTTATCTTCATCTGGATAAAGTTAGTCTATTCGGGAGGCATATGAGTCAGATAAAATAGACTTGTTCAGGATATCCGAATTCTTCCCAATATAGTGACGTAGAAAATTGTCAATAGCGTAGTTTCCTAGCGTTTGTTTTAAACAAATGACGTATGCGTACATTCATTATATCATCGAATCAAATTACCTTCCTCAATTTATATTAATTGATAAGCAATGCATGGGAGTGACAAAGGATTAAAAAATGTCAATTATTTAGAAGTGCTTGTTTGCTTCGACAGAGCATTATCTAGCCTGTCTGCGAAAAATTGTATCGCATGTTTTTTGCAACTTTATCAACTCCTTTGCTAAAATAATATTTAATTTATTTTTCCAGAATATTGCCATTGAGTAAGGATATATTCTTACTCAATGATATCGCCCTTTCTTTATAGACTAACCTATGGATAAACATTAATAATACTTTTTTATTTATTGCCGGATCAATGCTGGAATATCAATATCAAATATATTTTTTATCACCAACTCAGTGTTTTTTATTCACTGAAAATAAATTTCAAACTCTACATGAAATCAAAATCGAACAAGTAGGTCGTACAAATGTTTAATTATTAGTGATGGACAAGAATAATAAGTAAGGTTACGGTCAAAGAAATAATTAAAAATCCATAAATTATATCCCATAAAAATGCTCTATTTAGTACGAAAGTGACAACTATATTCCTGATTCTTGTAATAAACTGTGAATATAAAAATATTTTTAAGACGGTTTGTGGAATGCTTTGCCCGCGTATTTAGCTTTATCGCCCATCTCCTCTTCAATACGTAATATTTGATTATACTTAGCCAAACGCTCTGAACGGCATGGCGCTCCCGTTTTAATTTGACCGGTAGATAAACCGACGACCAGATCGGCAATGAATGTATCCTCGGTTTCTCCTGACCGATGAGACACCATAGTTCCCCAGCCATTAGCCTTAGCTAATTGATGAGCCTGAATCGACTCCGTTACTGTACCAATTTGATTGACCTAAAAAACATGGATTATTTCGAGTTTTATGACTTATTAAAGTAATTACATACCTTAAGCAACAGGCAGTTGCAAGCATCATCATCAATTGCCTTTTGAATACGTTTTGGATTAGTGACAGTTAAATCATCACCAACAATCTGAATTTCGGTCTTCTTACGCATGTTGATCCACGCCTGCCAGTCGTCCTGTTCGAACGGATCTTCAATAGATACAATTGGATAGTTTTTGATGAAGCCCATGTAGGTCTCCAATAATTTCTCCGGCGACATGTGTTTCTTCGGATCAGATTTTGGATTTTTAAAGTCCATATCGTATTTACCGTTTTTGAAAAATTCAGATGCGGCTACATCCATTCCGATCGCAATACGGCCGTCGTAGCCTGCTTTCTTGATAGCGTCCTGAATCAAATTGAGAGCATCCTTTCCGCTTGGAACGTTTGGGGCAAATCCACCCTCATCACCAACATTTGTTGCATTCAATCCAAATTTCTTCTCAATAACCTTCTTGAGATGATGATATACTTCAGTTCCCATTTTCATTGCTTCGGTGAATGAATTAGCACCAGTTGGCAGAATCATAAATTCCTATTCAAATATAAGTTAACCAATGAACATTTTTAATAATCTTACAACTAAGAGTTGTTCATAGTTATTTTGGTTTTTCTTTCATTTAATTTCAGCTGTGTTTACTAATAATACGATATTAAAATTAATCAATGACATAATAGGCGTCGTGTTCGATTACATTCTGTCATATTACAATAACTTTACAATTTTGCGATCATAAAACTTTCCATCTTTCCCTGTAATACACTTTCAAGACTCTGCTCGGACAGATTTAGGAAAATAAGCGTTTTATCAATAAAAAAATTGCAATGATTAAAATAAATTAAAATTTTGTAGCACAAGGTCTAGATTGCATAGATAGTATATCCTAATCAAATTTTAACAATTTTTGGTTAGTGGTTGAAAAATACCACACCCTTGCAATTTTTGCCCCAAAGAACATATTATTTATTTCAGTTGCTTTTTTCGTTTTTTTAAAACAATAAAGCAAAATATGACTTTTAGCACCACGATTCCTGACATAAAACTGAACTGAATCGCGTTATTTTTTTGGTTCTGTGCCAAAAATTAACAATAAGATGAACGTAAATAATTAATATAGATAATTCTAATTAGAATTCCAATACATCTGAACAAACTCATAAATTAAAAAAAAAACGTTTTGAACGTCCCTATAAACAAGAAACTTACTTGCATAGCCAACTTGTTGCCGGCATGCGATCCACCATTGATCACATTAAATGCCGGCACAGGCAGTATAATGTCGCTGTTTCCAGCTAAAGAAGCAATATGTTTGTATAATGGTATGCCACGTTTCGCCGCTCCTGCCTTGCAAATAGCAAGAGAAACGCCAAGAATGGCATTCGCTCCCAATTTCGATTTATTTTCAGTACCATCCAGTTGGATCATAAAATCATCGAGCTCGCATTGTTGAGTTACTTCCAAATTTTGCTTCACTAACTCAGGCGCAATTATGTTGTTGATGTTATCGATGGCATTCTGCACCGATTTGCCGTGATAACTTTTTGGATCGCCATCTCGTAATTCTAACGCTTCATGGACACCTACATGATACCAATAAAATAATTTATAACACCATTGTAACAAGAACAAAAATTATAAACGATTATTTAACGATAAATTCCATCCATCAATATATCACGTGATTTAGTGAACACTACTATTATTACTGTTTTATTATTTAAAACATAATTTTACGATGGAAATAAAATGGTTTTACGGTTAAAATAAGAGAATTTCTTACCTGTACTGGCGCCAGAGGGTACAGCTGCTCTAAACAAGCCTAAATCACTTATTAAATCAACTTCTACGGTTGGATTGCCTCTTGAATCAAAGATCTGGCGAGCAAATATACTTTTAATCGGCATTTTCAACGAGCCTGAGTTCGATACTTTTGATAAAACTCTGGTAAATACTCTAAAAGCCAGTTTAACAAACATTATTAAAATAAAATAACAATAAATACATTAAAAAAGTAACAATTACATACATAAATTTAGATGTGTTGGTGTAGGAGTGTTTCTTGTAATTTTTGAAGAGAATTTGAAAGATGAGTGTCACTCTGAAGTTGACCTAATAGACTTGATCTAAGGATGTGTATTACTCAATGTCGCGTAGAGGACATTTTAATAACATGTGATCCATGTGATATGAATAGATAATTATATCAATGTTCTTAATATAAAATTAATGTTTTCTCTTCATTAGCATGCGCTTATGAAATGTAATAACAACAACATTATCACAAAAATTCATTAAATCTTGTTATTTTTGGAAATTATTTAAAGTTATAAAAGTTGCATATATCATATATTCAACAGCGAGTGACGTATTGATTTTTAAGTAACCCCCAATTTTAGGCAACCACATCTTCATCATAATATTTATTACATATATTTCAATATTTTATGTATTAGGAATAATTACTTTGTAATTTATTTGTAAAATAGTGCAATTTAAAACTAAATCACGTTATATCAGTGATTTTAGTATTACATAATAACAATTAAAGTGACCTAACCTCAATCTCATCACAAAGTTAGTGTTAAAGATGGCTGCAATTTGTAGACTAGCAGGACGGCAATTGTGCTTAAATCTTGCCAAAAATAATCAAAATGGTTTGCTCATACTGCGGCCACTTGCCTCAAGCACCCCACTGAAGAAGGACGCAATTATCGATCACGATGCCCATAATGCGAAATTGGGAAGACCGATGTCTCCTCATCTAACCATCTACGCACCACAAATTACAAGCATGTTATCTATAACTCACAGAATTACTGGTTGTGCCTTGGCAGGATACGTAACATTATTTGGAATTGGATCATTGTTTGTGGGTGATTACACAACGGCCATCCAAAACCTCCATATGCCATTCGCCTGCCTGTTCAGCATCAAGTTTATGCTCAGCGTGCCGTTTACTTTCCATTTTGTTAATGGTATCAGACATTTGTTTTGGGATTGCGGCAAGTATTTGACGAACAGGGAAGTCAATACCACTGGCATGGCAGTATTGGGTGCTACAGGCGTCTTGTCGATTATCATGGCTTTATTGTAGATTAGCAATGAATGGTATTATGTATATACATTGTGTGGATTCAATAAATATTTATTAAATTAATTTATATTCATTTATTTTGTCTACAAACAATTTAATTACCATGGTATTGTAAATAGAAACATATTATTAACAAGTTAGTAATAATTAGTCGAATACCCATAACACTTGTCCATCAAAAATTCAATCCAAAACTGCTCATATTGTTGCAATTCTTCAAATTTGACTTAATAGGATGGTGACTACGGATTATAATTATAAACTGGGACGATGTCTAAGAAGACAGTTTGCAAGTGGCACTTGTTAACACAAAAGGACATTTCAAGAAGTTTGCAACTTTCGTTGTTGTAGATTTAACAATCAAGGGTATTATGTATACACATTGCATTAATTTAATAAATATTTATTTAGTTAATCAATTTTACTTAAAAACTATTTAATTACCATGGTATTGTAAATAAGTTGAAATTATTTGCATGTTACTAATAATTGGTAA
>JARJDW010022818.1:0-12428 GCA_030264715.1 Adinopsis sp. GC000173 | reverse complement strand
TAAGTTGTATAAAATATAAAATTATGCACATATGCAAAATTTTACAATTATCGGATCACTTTGACAAAATCAGAAAAATTGATTTTATGTTCAGGTAAAGTGGCATTTCGGGCAAGAATACAACAAAATGTTACTAAGATAAGTTGTTCTAAATATAAAATTATGCCCATATGCAAAATTTTACAACTATCTCAAAACTAGATTCCAAAAGTTTTGATCAATTATACCTATAGTGAAGTCGATCCGGGGACACACTGTATGTACATGTATTGTACCTACAATATAAAAAAAGAGAGAAACGTAATAAACTTGACTTCAAATGAAAATTTGCAGCATTGTGGTGGAAATGTGTTAATAAAAAATGGCGTTTAGTGTAAATATTCTTGGCAGAATTGTACCAATTTTAATGTTAAATGAAAAATTTACAGTTTCCTCCTATGAATGCAAATGCGAAAGCGCGTAGTACACGTATTACCCATTCCTTACCCGAAAAAAATACACGAAATGAAATTTTCTTGTGCGATTGTGTGATTTTGTGCAAACATTATTAAATTTTATTTTGATGATTGCTTCATCCAGGTGTTTTGCACGCTGTGTGTATAGTATGTACAAGAAAAGGGTCAATGGCTAAAGTTTTGTTGTGTGCTAACAAGTTTTTGGTCACAATGTTATAAATAAAAGGGGTGCTCGATGTTATATCTAATATACTACATAGTATATAGCTATACAAATGCAATATAAATATATATATGTATTTGCGAGTTTCGCACGACGACATTCATTCTCTTAGCTATAGGCTATCATTTGATACCCATGTGAGTTAAAACGTACAAACGCTTTGAAGTTTGATGAGCACATCTTTTGTTCCAAGTTTATCTTATTCACGTACACGTATCAATATGTGATATATATATATAAAAAATAGAATTTACTACTTTTCGAACGATAACAATGTTTGGTGCGCTACATATACCGCTTCTCAATTGAGTGCCCTATTAAACATTTTTATTATATTTAGTTATAAACTATATACTAGGTAGGTAGATATATGTACGATAATATTATCAGCAGCAACAAACTAGCGGAATTAAAGCATCTTTGTTGCAAATGCAGTGACGAAACATATAAAGTGCAGCCAGTTTTATTTTATTTTTTACCGTATACCGTTTGATCTACTTTAACTAAGAGTCGGAGAATTTGTTTTAAAATGTAATAAAATGAAATAAAATTGAATTTCCTATTTGATTACTTTTTGCCATAAATGTAAAAATGTTCGCAAAGCAATAAACACTAAAATTAAATTTACTTAAGGGATTATAAAAGTTTTTATATCGCAAACTTATGAAATATTCCAAATTGAATTTAAATTTTTCGGCTATTTAGATTACACATGCAGTCAGTATACTGCTGTATAGTATTACCATACCATAGTATACCTATATGTGGGGAAATATAAAGTTATTTTTATATTTTTATTTAAAATTTATGACAATTTGTAGATATCATTCGTAATAAATCACAAATGCATATTATTGATATGATAACATGAAATTTACCATTTTATTTTGATATTTATTGCTCATATATTACAATTTTATAAAATTTATATATAAGGTAGAAATAATGTTATCGTCATGGTGAAAAAATAATATTTTCACATACAACAAGCATATATTGAGGATGTGATATATGAATACACATTGCATACGTGTGCTAAGTTTCGCTTGTTTCTCTGATTTAACACGTTTCGCTCCTTCCTGTTTTTGATTCACCGATTCTCTCCCGTATTATTATTTAATACATAGAAAATAGCTGAGAGAAGTGAAGGATATACGAGGATGAATTATTTGCGTGTTCAGGAGTTTCCCAATTATGAAGGAACGGAACTGGCTTTGGCAAATGAGAATTAATGAGTTCGTTATCTCGAGAGAGGGAGCGAGTGAGTGCGAGCGAGTTCAAATGACCAGTTTATTTAATTGTTTTTTAGTAGATGTGTACCTATATATATTGGTATATATTGTATATATGAGTAGATCCATACCAAAAACTCATTAAACAATAATCAACGATCATATTTCGAATCAATAATATGATATTCACTAAGCATTTCAGCATATATTCAACTTTTGATTAATTTTAATGTGTACATTCTTGTCGACGCGTGCTAGACATGATATGATCATGACTAATATTTTTACTTCATAAATAATTTACTTGCCAAACAGCTACCTCTACTTTGATTTTTTTCTTTTCCTTTTTCATTGCTAAAAGCTTATTTTACTGCTCATAACACAATATCAAACAAAGAAAAATTGATCAATATTAGGCAAAGTACCCTAATTTGGACCAAATTTTTGAATATACATAACAAGTTGAAATAAAAATATATTTTATACTATTATGTATATTATATGAAATGTCATTTATTTAAATAATAAATTAATTTTAACAATGAAAAAAGAATTTATAATAAACAAATCTTATCATGGATCCAAATAAAGAAATTCTATCCATTGATGCTAATTAAAAAAAATGCAAAAGTTGTTATTTTTAAACTTTTATTTTTCGCAAAAGTTAGTGGGTTTATTATCTTTAATTCAAATTTAGAAGTATTGATTTATACCACCGCTTTCTGGGTTGCTAAGGGTTTACCAGAAGGGAATGGTTTATCTGGCTGGGTTTTATTGTCAAATTAATTTTTATTTCATTCTGAGATGTAAGATTATCATCATTTTGAATTATCAAGGTCCAAATTTGGAAGCTTTACTATATTTAATATCGGCAAGTGGAAAAAATAATATTTAATGTTATAGCTAACTTCTTCCCTTTTGAATTTATTTTACAAAACTATTTAAGTAAATTCTAGTAAAATAAGACATTGTAATATGATTTATTATCCGGTATTATGTTCCTACTTGCTTTCACATGGCTTTTGTTCTTATATCGAAATATTGTAATTTTCATTTTATTAAACAAATATAGGTATATGTTTTTTTTAAATAAAAGCAAAACAATTTTATCAATAGATTCTTTAATTGTGTGCGTTTGTTTTTATTAAATATATATAATTTTTACGAGTAGGTAGGTAGGTAATTATTTTTTATGGCAATAAGCGATGTTGCTTCTTTGTGTTGTTGTTGTGTGTTATATTTATAAAATTTAATATCTAATTATAATTTAAAATGACTCACCGTTTCCTTGTTCGTGTGGCACTTGTGGAGTACAGCATTTAACCATTCCCATTGTTTACGTGCCTCATCATCATTCTCCCCTTTCTTCATTAAATTTGTGTTAAGTACCACTATCTGTAGTTTAAGCATCTTCCTTTCTATCATATAATAACCGCCTGTGTAACAAAATAAACAACAATTTTAATATTACTACGATAAGATAATATTTAATATATATTCTAACATCTCAAACATCCAATGTTGTAGATTGAATAATGCCTTTGTTTTATTAATAAAACATTTACATTGCAGCAGCAACATTTCCTAATTAAGTTATTTTAGTAAAACTGTCGATCTGACAAAAATTTCAAAATCCTGTTTATAATTCGCGGCCGCATTTTAACTGAAAACCACCCATATTTCGTTCAAATTTCGGCGTTTGCTTTTAATTTGCTTGGCCAAATAATGAATTTGCATATTTTTTCCTAAATAAATAACACAAAATTGCGCGCATAATCTTCAAGTTGTTTCTTTTTTTGTATTTTCAAGTTGCGTACGCTAACGCTAGCGACACCTTAGGGCAAATAAAATTTGTTTTTAAAATCAATTAAAAATTTATTTATATATATAAAAGTTTCAACGGTAGATAGAGAAAACGGACGGAAAGGTTTTTCGTGTGATTTAGTGCAAAAAAATTACATTGATAAATAATTCATGTCCAAGCAGAGCATCCGGAACGTCGAGCTCGAGCTTGTCCTCTCTCTGCTTTTCGTAAAACTTTCTTGTAAAAATAACTGCACGTATTCTCAATCTGTCTCAGCATTACGGCAAAAGAAAAGTGATATCAAGTTAGATTTAATAAAATCACTTAAACTTGCTATTGTTTTGCAAATAAATATTTTAATAAAAAAAATGGGAACTAAATGTCGGTAATTTATAAAGCTCACCGCAGGCTCCCAGAGGATGCATCCTAGATACCATTCAACATGAAAAATGCATTAACTTTAAGTTCACACTTAATAAATTATTTTCCATTTGTTTTGTCATGTTGGCGCGGTCGAACGACAACCGTCGGGACAATTCCCCCCGAAAAAACAGCGCTGTTAATTTTTTCCATCGCTCGTCGCGTAAAAATAACAATCTTGCAACTTTGATCTGATTTTATTAATATAATGAGTCGTAAACATATATTGTATCAATGTCAAAGAAACACATTTATAAAACAATTTCGGGTAGTTCTTTTTTTCAATAAAAGTTTGAAGCGTTTGGCTTCGTAATTACAACAACTAGATTCAGTTTAAAAATCCAAGTAGGCACCTACTTATAGATTAATATGATTAGATAAAAATGCAAAATGATTTGAATTTGTTTTGTCATGTTGGTGCCGTCGAACGACAACCGTCGCATCGGGACAATTCCCCACGCCGAAAAAAGCGAATGCGCCGCGCTGTTATTTTTTTTCTATCGCCCGCTGCATAAAAATAACAATTTTGCAACTTTGATCTGATTTTATTAATATAATGAGTCGTAAAAATATAATAATATTTGAAATTTAAGTGTCGTTAAATGGAAACGATTATAGCTGCAGCGCCATAAAATGTGAAATAATCTTTATTCAAGATATGAAAAAACATAAAAATTGCATTGCAATTTGTACGAGTTACGGCCGCAAAAGAATAATAAATTTCAATAATCCTTACAGAAGGAAGGAAAAAAATGAAACACGTGAAACCTTTTGTTAGTATAGTATACTATGTATATCTATATATATATGGTTGGAAAAGAGAGTTTGGCTTGTCAGCAACATTGAGACTGTTGACAAGAAACGAACATCACTGTGTTTATGACATGTTGGAAGTAAACCCTGTCGGGCCTACTGTTCCCAAAGGAACACCAACTGCCCAACGGCCAATTGCTGTCTTTGACTTATAAAATGCTTTCTTCAGCTCAACACAGCAAAAAAAACTACGAAAATCTTATTTAAACGTACTGAATAAGTATTCCTTCAAGGGATCGGCAAATGTTCAAATAATAGTTTTTCTTTTTCTTTTTCTTTTGTTTGAATAAACTTTAATGTTATTGAAAAATCACATGCAAATATACCTATACATATACGTGTATAGATCGGTATGACTGTACAATATATAAATTAATTTTTAATTTATACAAATGTACATTTCCCGGATAGTAGAATTTTTAACGAATATGAATATTTAACCGGTATTGTAATAGTATTTAGTTTTTATTAATGATAGAAATGTAATTGTTTTGAATAAAATATGGCACAAAATAAAGTTAGATTCGAATCAATCATTTTTTACGTCTAAATGTTACATTTATTCATTTAATAGTTTTTTTTTCTTCTTCTTCCCTTCTTTATTTCATGTTGAGATTAAATAAAAATATCTAACTGAAGATATTTCCTACACAATTTTATCTCACTTGAGAAACTTCAGATATGAAAGATTAAGCAACCACTCCTGAAATATTGGAAATATAAATAAAAAACAATTTATTAGATTCATCCCATAAAGCAAGCAATAACGAATTTAATTCGATCGATGCCTTTCTTTTCCCGATAATCAATCTGCAATTTTTGAAAGTGAAGCGCCGGACGCAAAAAACACAATATATATATATATATGATAAGTAATTATGTGCTGAAAAAGATACCGATTTCTTATGTCCACAAAACACAATTTATCAAAATCACCTCAAAATTATTTGTTGGTAATAATAATTTGAAAATGTAGATAAAATCATTTATTCTGTTCTTTTAGAGAACATTCTATCTTGGTGCTCCTGTCACTATGATAAATGACTGAAGAACTCCGTTTTTAAATTGCTCTTCACATTTTCTTAATACACAAAAATGAAAATATATGTTTGCGCATGTTTATATACAGGAGAACGAGCCAAATATAATATTTGCAGGAAAAGCAAAAACGTAAAGCAAAAGCAGCAGAAAAAAATGTTTGATTGTGCTGATGAAGATAAAAGGCGTGCGTAGTAGGCGACAACATTTCCAGCGCGACAAAGTTTCCTAGCGTCGAGTTAATAGTTTGCAAAACAGGGCAACCAATTTAAACCAATCCATCTTTGTAATGTTGTTTCTTACAAATGAAGTGTACTTTTTGCAATTAATCATTTGACAGCACAGCGCGCCCTTTATTGAAACCGGAAACCGTATTTCGAAGGTGTTAATTTAATCAAACTTTGTTTATCCTTTTCGTCGTCGTCGTCGTCGTCGTCGTCGTATAAGAAACAATAATAAGCAGTCATTGGTAATTCGCGTTTGAAATCCAATCCATTAATGGCGTTCATTGAACTGATACAGACCACAAATGAAATTGCAATGCAGCAGTCTCACATCTCCACTCTCATTTCGACTTTCTAAACAGTGCGGATATACGGAAACTAAGCAAATGGTCACTTAGTTCAATTGACGTTTCATACATTGGCTGACTTTTAATTAAATTACCTACACTATCAAAGCGCCCTTTTTTCGTCGGGCGATAATGAGACGCATAACAAAAGGTTTACATAAATGATTGATTTATGGACGTTATACGATTATGTAAATGCGAACTGTAATGATGACTAGGCATTGTAATAAATAATTCCATAGAGATTATGATTATATATATATGTATATATACTCATCATATACGAAATAGCAAAATGTGTATGTGTACGTACTACGTACGTACACCTTTAAAAGCTGGGGTTAAAACATTTTATGCACATCATGAATACATGTGCATTTTGTACATACGATATACATACATTGAGAGAGAGCTAAAAATTTAAATAATATTTCTGACATACCATTTCATCTTGAGGATTTATTGCAACCGTCATAAAACTGAGTGTTATTGCTGCTACATTTTGATATATAAATATGGTAGCAGCAGCGCGCCGCGCCGAAACGAAATTAAAGAAAAATTTGTTAGATGCATAAATTCCTTTCACGGCGTCGATATCAATAAATAGTAATTTATCGGATAATTAAATTCGAATTTCGTTTCGAAAATATTATTATTAAAAGATAGAGAGTTTGTTGATTTTGCACTAATTAAATCATTTAATCATGTGCATTCTAACATAAGTGATTTTATGTGTTTGGATTAGTGTTTAATTAATTAAAAGCTTTAGTTTGGATGGTATTGTTGTACGTGTTGTGCTTCATCATTTTAACAAGCAAAAACACTTTGAAAAGCGCTAAACTCTGACTTTTCGCGTTTACTATTGACGCATTTTTCTCATGTAGCCATTCCCATATCTACTTCGTAGCTATATATAAGATTAATAATAAATTTTCAATCTCGACTTTTTGATGAATCGGCACGAATTATGCAAAAAAAGATATTTGCATCCGCGTCTGTAGAAATATAGGTACATTGTAAACATGATAGTAGTGTTCACGTTTAGTAACCTACATGCAAATATACCTACGTACGTATCTGAAATTTTGCATATAATCATTAGAACACTTGGCTCTATCAACTATTTTAAATTGTCCTGATGGCACTTTCTTTAAACTGCTTTTTTGTAAATGCTAACAAAGATTACATTTCTTTCAACTGGGTGTGCGCGTATAAAAAGGTCAATGATAAATATTTTACTATATGTAATATAATTTTGCAATAAAGTCTAACAAAATGATTACATATTGGATTTTAAAATGTGTTTTCTGCGATATTGGTTGAAGGACCGCATCTTAATCGTAATATGTGCGCAGTTGTATCGGCGATCGTATGGGTATGTATCTGAAATTTTGCATATAATCATTAGAACACTTGGCTCTATCAACTATTTTAAATAGTCCTGATGGCACACTCTTTAAATAGCTTTTTCGTAAATGCTAACAAAGCTTACATTTCTTTCAAGTGGGTGTACGCATAAAAAGGTCAATGATAAATATTTTACTATAGATAATATAATTTTGCAATAAAATCAAACAAAATGATTACATATTGGATTTTAAAATGTGTTCTCTACGTTATTGGCCGAAGGACCGCATCTTAATCGTATTATGTGCGCACTTGTGTCAGCGGTCGTATGGGTGGCAACCCGTGGCCTAAACCTACAACATCCTTTCCGTATAAATTACGATTAATTTATTAATGCGTTAACATAAAAATATAATATCAATCAATTATATTTTTTTGGTGAGTGATTTTGAGATAGACATTATAGATAATACATTATTTACATTATTAGTCAATTTAACGATTGATGTACAATTTATGACATTAAATGTAGATTATGTATATAAGAGAATATAAATTAGTAGATCAAAGTGTAAAACAAACATCACTCGGGGAAATCAATATCCTCAAGCTAGGGAATATAATACGCATAAAAATTGGAGCGAGTTATAGTTGTGGAGCGATCTTAATAAACTCGCGTAGTTTGTTAGTTAGTTAATTTACAATAAAAACTTGGCTACATATAATTATAGTACGGTGGAGAAAAGTTTCAAGAAAGGAAAATTTTTATTGGAAGCATAAAATTTATTACTTTCTTACTAGTAAATATTAATTTACAAAGAATGAAAACTTTAATTAATATTATCCCGGGTTTCTTCTAATTTATTTGAAAGTTTTAATGAGATTTTGTTGCCTACATTATTATTATTATTATTTACTCTAACGGTATATTGCTGTTATTTTTTTTCGGGGAAAAATATGCTGACATATTTATTTTGGTTATACATTAAATTGTATTCAGTTAGGAACAAACAAGGATAATTTATCCTGTCGAAAGCTGCACCATTACACAATGGAACGCACTGTTGGGCAACTTCTTGTTTACTGACCCGTATAGAACAGATAGTAGATACCATGCGTAAAAATATAAAACAATCGTTTAGCAAAAGCAATATATTTTAGGCTATGGAATTGAATGGGTAGGTGGGTGTTGGTGTGTTGGTTGGTTGTGCGATAATAATATAGTACAAACCTGAATCGAAAGTGGTCATGGAATCGGTTGGCAGCCAACGGCTCCACATTTTCCTCAGATCCTTTCTGGATGAGGGATCGTCGTGGCCCAGAGCGGGGAATACAAATTGCGAACTGAAAGTTTGTCTCAGCAATTCCGTCAAATTTTGCAAAAGTTCGAGCTGCTTTATTTCCGGTAATTGCCTTGCAGAATGCGACAAAGCATCGCTGTAACAAAAACAAACACTTGAATAAATAAACTATTTGCATTTGCACACAGAGTAAAAAATAAATAATTTTTAATAAATTTGAGCTCATTTAGAGGTAAGGATAATTGAATGCTTTTAAGATTATTACTTCTATTCTATCGTATAAATTTTATGGGACTACATTAAGAAAATTGCTCTTTTCTTTCCAGCTTACTGCTTGCTCCTTATTATGCTACTTCTTAAAAAAAGATTTTCGAAAAGCGAATTTTCGCCAAGCGCAATACAAACAATTACAATTTACACGCCAATCTAGTAAATACGCACGCGTATGCGTAGGTCTGTACTTACGACCAGTATACACACTGATTGATTAAAAAA
Source organism: Adinopsis sp. GC000173 (assembly GCA_030264715.1). NCBI lineage: Eukaryota > Metazoa > Arthropoda > Insecta > Coleoptera > Staphylinidae > Adinopsis > Adinopsis sp. GC000173. The sequence goes on along the minus strand of JARJDW010022818.1, from coordinate 2,729 downwards.
ATTAATTTCATCATAAATTCATTCATCATATAATACGGCCGCGGCGCTACAAAGTGGTGTAATTTGTTATAATTTTAAGCATGAAATTAATTTCACCAAAGTGGTATACCAGTATATGTACTATCTACTAATATACAATATTAAAATAAGCAATATGCCCTCCTGCATACGCTGTGATTGATTTTATTCAAAGTAATAAAAAGATGGAAGGTGATACAGCAAAAAACGTCGGGCCGGTGGAAAAAGTAGAGGCTAGATAGGTAACTCCGACATCAAAGTAAATATTTAACAAGAGTGTCGTGTATAAAACACTTCTATTTGCATGAGGATTTACGCCCCTCGTGCTTGTATGTTAGAAGTAAGGTGAACTAATTTAGATTCAATGCATATGTGGTAGTTAAATGATGACGGTATTACATTTTCGTAATAAAGATAGCGGCGTTTATGTTTCCAGGAAGGATGTTTAACCTTTCTACTTAATTTCACATTTCCTCCCTTGAATTTTACCGGAATTTATTCGAAACTTAAATCCGCTATAAATAACACAACGTAAGCGAATTACAACTGGAACACAGATAAAAATATAACTGGTAAAAGGAGGCGAAAACATTGTGTGAAAAGGAATGGCAGATTTGTCCTTAGCTACATGTGTGTAATGACAACTACATACTATATATTGATTATTGATTATTTACTTTCAGCGCACGTAACGCTAAGATCAAATTTACAACAAACTTTTATGCAGCTTGTGAATTATTCAAAGATAAAATTATTCTACTGCTGGCTGCTGCTACTACTGCGCTGCTCTATAATCGTGCAACTTTTCATATAGCAGAAATATTAAGTATACCCTACTTTGACAAATTAATCTAAATTTTGAGTTTTAAAACGTGCTTTAAGGTACCTTGCGTGTCGGCCACCCCATATATTTTTTTGTGAGTGTTTACATTTAAGACTTTTACTATATTTAATCTGTGCGTACGTGCACTGCGAGAAAAAAAACGCTCGAGGGTATAACAACATCATGCAAATTTAATTTAGTTTATAACTTGAGAGTTTATTTAAATAAAAATTGAATTAAACTCAACAAGGATTATGCTTATTGTATGTATTTTTTGTTATTTGCATGTTTGCGCTAAAAAAAAAACAAAATAAAAATGGTTAAATTAAACAAAGCGAAGATTTGTATTTACAAAAATAGAATATTGCGTCACGATAAATGTATAAACGAATTTTTTTGCATCAATTCTAACAAAAGCAACTATTTTTATATCCTTTCCCTCAGCTCTCTTTTTTTCACTTTAATTCTTTTTTGTCCTTTTTATTCCTTCTTCACACACAGAGAGAAAATACCGTTTTTTTATAGGTGCACTCAAATCTACTTTTTTGTCGCTTTGTAATCTTATAAAATATTAAAACGTTGGCGGTTTAGTTTTGCATGCGTTTTACTCCATACCTCCTACATTTTAAATAAAATATAATACATATTTGTTTTATACGTTGTTATAAGTTTTAAAAGATTACAACTATATGATTGTTTCTCATGGAACAATGTAATTGCGGCTGAAATAAATAATAATTTTCCCCAAGTAGATTTCAATCTAAATGAAATCTATTTGCGTTCAAATGCATGCTTTCGCTCGATCAGATTTTTTATTGGTAATAGAAAATTAAATTAAAATTTATTGCGTTTATGTTTAGGAAGAAAAAATCGAAACGGCCATTTCGGTTCGATTCGTTAAATTAAGGGTTCACTGCACGAAAGGTTACATCATAAAATGTTGATAGCATTTATTTTTTTTCGAACGGATCAGAAGGTTTATTAACACAATAGTAAGTGGGAAGTGAGTACTCGAGTAGTCGACAGTTACAAATTTAGCATAGATAAGAGGATTTCATGTATGAAACGGCAAGTGCGCTTGAGTTTGAATTCGAATAATATCTCAGAATAGCAAACCGATTGATCACACAACTTTTGTAACTGTTTGATTTCCAAAGTTTTTTTTATTTATTATGCTGAAAAAACAAAATTCCTAGGTGAGTGAACTTTTCGGTAGAAAAAGTTTACTTTTATTTTTAGAATGAGCATTAAATGAACATTTGTATACAATTTACATAACAACCGTTCATTATCAAAGTTATTAAAAGCACATCTACCAATCATCAAAATTCTATTATTTTCCAAGCAGTCAGTAAACATAACAACCAAAAAAAAAACTTAAATAATTAATAAGTTAAGGCATGTGGTCGAACTAATAACTTGGTGGTGCATGCGCCGATCTCGTGGTTTTGCGATAAAGCAACGACTATTTGTGAATACAAATAAATGAAAGATTTCAGATAATTAGTGAAGATTTAAATGAATGCGATGAGGCGGAAGAGGCAGCCGCGTGCTGCTGATATTATAAAAAGAACTTTGTTTTATGTGTACGTGTTTAGATTACACATTTACAAAAAAATCGCATTCATATTTCCTTTTCTCGCTTTTGTGCGATATTTTTGAAACTCTATGGAGTAATAATTAAAGTGGTCTCCCTTTATTAGCATATTTTTTAATAAAGAAGGTTTCAGATCCACAAAAGATAAAGGTTAGAAATTACACTTCCCCCAACTTGTATTTTCATTAATTTTCTGAAAAGCTCAAAGCTGCATGCATACATTATACCCTTCGTAATGTTATTAACTTGCGTATATATTTAAAGAAGGAATCAATTTCAACGTATTAATAA
>JARJDW010022811.1:0-11966 GCA_030264715.1 Adinopsis sp. GC000173 | reverse complement strand
CACGGTGCAAACTGTCAAAGCTGTCAAATTTGTGTGCATGGGGAATAAAAAACAGAAAAACTGCACAAATTGTGCATGTTCATGAACATTTTGGAATAAAAAACAAACCTATTATTACAGTTTAATGTTCCATATTTTTTCGGAATAATAAACTACAAAATATGAATGAATTTTTATTAGCATTTTGAGTGTATAGGAACTACTACTACACTTGATTGGGACACGGACGGAAATAACGTGTTTTCGCAGACGTACGCTAATAATAACCTTTGAAAATATGTGTGCGGAAAAATAACAACGCGTTTAAATTTAAATTGGAACCAAAAAAAGCGCGTATAGCATCATACCTATCGTCGCACATTATAATTAATAAATTGTTTTTGCTTTTATTCAAGATCGCAATGTTATTCACACTGTGGTCGTAAACAAGCTGGTTACTTCTTTGGATAAATTTTGACAGTAAATACTCGATCGACACGCAAATAATGTTTTTTTCTCGCGATTCTGCATTAAAAATAGCGCTAAAATGTGTGCGCGCTGAAAAAGTAACAATGAAAACAAATAAATATTTCGTTGCATATTATAATTAAATCATAAATTGTTTTTTATTTATTTTTGGATTAAATATTGCCATAATCATTGTGGTGACAATAAACAAACCAGTTGTCACGTTTTTTGCATAAAATTTGTCTAAGCTTTTTAATAAAAATCACATTGTTTTCATTGTGGTGACAAAGAAGTTGCCATTTTTTTGGATGAATTTGGTCTAAAAAAGCGCACACTATATAAAAGTATTAACAACATGTTTATCTAGATTAACAATCGCATTGTTTTCATTGTGGTGACAAAAAAGTTATCACTTTTTTTAAAATTTTGTCTAATAAAAGCGTACAGCATATGACAATAAAAACTATTATCGCATTAAACAATTTGTTTTTTTTTTAATTAAAAACCGCATTGTTTTCATTGCAGTGAGCAAGAAGTTGCCACTTTTTTTGAGGAATTTTCGCACAGCATATGATTAAAAAAAACTGTAGTGATTGGAATTATTTTTTAGATTAGAAACCGTATTTTGAAGCGGCCGAACATTTTTGGGCGAATTTTGTCTGACGCAATGTGAAGACAACATTTCACCAGCCAGAGCAGAGCGCACATATGATTTACGATTTACACGCTACACAATGTGTGTATATAATATACAAATACTCGCGACAGCGCGCGCCTAATTAACGTCGCGCTCCCATTGTACGTCAATTGGATGAGAAAAAGCAAAGAAAAGACGCACTATACTACAACAATATCAACAACTCACCGGCTTTGCTCGACGCATCCGAAACGTTCATCGCATTCAGATTCGCATAGATCTCGTTGTAGAGCACGCTGTACGAATTGATCACACCGAATACGATGCCATTGCAGAGGAATGAGCCGATAGTGATGAGCCAGGCGCGTGTACCACCATCGGGCGGCACTTGGGGCGCTTTCCTCGTCGTCGATGATGGGGTGGTTGTGGCTGTCGTCGCATCCAGAAGCAGCGGCGGCTTTTCGGTCATGTACGCCTCCTCGCCAAGCATTTTGTCGTTGAACTGCACGTGCGCTGCGTGTCGCGCACAACACACCGTGTGCTGTCGTTTTACCACAAAACGATGTGCTGCGATCTGGCCCGAACTCTTGTTGGTAGTTCAAATTAAATTTTACTGTTTTTAAAAATTAACAACTTTATACCACAATCGATGTATTAAAACATAAATTATTGGTTTTTGTTTGTAAATGATGATGATGATGATGATCAGGCTCGAAGTACTTGCACTAGTAGTAGTAGTTCAAAAATTATTGCTCACTTGTTTTTATACTGCGCGTTATGGCAATTAAATTTTAATTAGCAATTTTATTATTACGCTAGATTATTGTAATTGTAAACGATTAGTACTGTTTAATTTGCGTTAATTAATTTTTAACTAGCGTTAATATTTATCGCGTATTGTATGTGCGCTATCTGACGCCGAGCGGCTGTCTTATCACATTTAAATTATTTATTTATATATATATCGAACGAAAAAGCCAATAAAATAATAATGCAGAATGAAAACATGCCACTACATGCGTTCGCTGCAAACAACAACAACACAAATAATGACAACTGTCAAAAAATTTTTTATATCGTATAACGATTTGTGGTGGTGGCTGGGCCAGCAATGTACTTTAAACCCGTTATATGCGCGGTTAATTAAATTTGGTGTTGTATACGATAATCGAAAAAAACAAACATTAACCGGTTTGTATGTGCCTATTTGTTTTCATGATTTTGTTTTGTAATATGATGGACCTAAAATAATCTGCAAGAAATGGTGGATGGCATTAAATTAAGTGGATGCGCAATTAAATTACCTGTGGTGGTAATGCAAGATGATTCGTGGTGACATTACTTAATTGCATTGTCCCACATTCAAAGCTATCTCTCAAAGTGTCCCATATTCGATATTATATATGTTTCACAATTATGTTTGACTGATTTCACTGATTCCAGACACATTTTAAAACATTTTCAGAACATTCAGCGGTTTTTGTTTTGTAATGAACTGCACAAGAAATGAAGGATTGTATTAAATTAAATGTATGCGCAAATAAATTACCTGTAGAGGTAATATAAGATGGTGGTAACATTACGTATTAGTATTAGTTTAATTGCGCTGTCCTACGTTGTTGAAATCAGCGATTTTCTTACACTTTTCACATAAAAATATAATAATTGTCATTTGTTCACATTATGTACAGTAATAGATAGTTAGGCTATCAATACTTAAAAAAAATACGTTGTGTAATATCGAAAAACAAGTAGATAATCAACTGTCATGAATTCAAATTGATTATCTGTACAGTGAAATTTGGTTTGTGTCTTTACTTCATCCAACTAACTGTATACCCTAATAATAGATGGCAGAAAATGTATTTTCCAGCCATAAAATTCAAACGCACAACATAAACCATAAAGAACTAATTTACTCACTCGCATAAATATTTATTTTGCATGTTAATAAAAAAAAAAAGTAGCAATGAAGTGTGTTAACATTAACATAAATATAAAAAAACTGAGTAAGCAATCAATAATTCAAGCGTTGCGAATTAAATTCACAAACTATAAATTTTACAAATCCATCCATACATTCGTACACAAAGGAAGCGCCACGGCGCGGCGCAAGTTTTTGTTGTGCTCGGCTTTCGAATTGAATTGAGACGTCGACATCGACGACGTCGTCGTCAATTTTGTATAACGCATTATCAAAACGAAAGAGAGAAAAAAATGGGTAAATTTTCTATATGGCACAATATAAATAGATGATTTATTCACTTCGCATTTTTTTCTAGCCACCGGGCCTTTCTTTGGCCAAATTAGCTACAGTTTAACAAAAAAGTTAATGTATTTTTTAGATTGGAACATAATACAAATGTGTATCGACAAAACAAGCTAAAAATATATAGAAATATTTTTTAAGACAGAAAATTGGAGCAGTAAAAAATTGCTTTTCAAGATTCATTAATTCATAGTGTCTTTGCCATTAATTTTAATAAAATATTTGAGAAAATTACTATAAAAAAGTAAGATTTTCGTATGTTTTAATTAAAATGTAAAAAATTACAAAATGTTGCTAAGAAAATACTTTTAAGATGCAGAATTTATAGAAAGATCGAGTCATTAGTAAGTATGGTTGCCTACACTTTTTTAAATTATGTGCAAATTACTGCGATCTTAAATCGAATTTAAAGAACGTCGGCACTAAAACTACTACTACTACTAGTTTGTATGTATAAAATTACAGTTTCTTATTGGGATTGCAAAGAAGACTTCGAAAATGTAAATTTAATGCAAATATTGAGTTATTAGTTAGTATGATTGCCCACTCGTAATTCCAAAGCAACAAGAAATCTCAAAAGTTGATAAGTTTTTATTTAAATTTTCGATTAAATGTGTCAAATGCTACGATTTTAAATCCGATTTAAAGAAGGTTACTTAAAATGGAAATTTTCTTTAAAATAAATCTCTACTAGGTTGTCTAGTTACAAATTTAAAATAGAAAAACAAAATGCGCAATGAGATTGTAATTTTGTAAATATTTATACTTTTTTGCACTTGATGTATTTTTTTTCAGTTCAAATATTTATCAAATTTATGCAAATAAACGCTTTGAAATTGATTAATTCTTAAAAAAATTGTAACTATGGTTCCCTAGTTGTACAGAAATAAAATGCAATGTAGTTGTTACTTATTATTGATATTTATATTTGCTATATACTTGAATAGTTGTTTGAGTAAAATATTATTTGGTATCAAAATGGTGTACAATTTGCATTAATTGTAATTGTATTTGGCTGAATGTGAGGTTAATGGAAACCCACCCGTTGGGCGCAAATGCGTAAATCGCCCAAAGACAATCGTCCTAATAGTTGCGAGTTTTGAATGCCCCGTATAGAAGAGCTGAGGAGATAGCAGGCGACGTTCACCCGCCGCCGGCCACCCCATTCCAATTCATTCCGCACACTATCGTGCGTTTTGTTTGATGCTCAACGGCGGTGGTTAATCAACTCGCCTTAGATGTTTGTTGTGTGTGTGCAGCAAGTTGCGCGCCAGATATGAAAGATGCCCGAATTAAAGCTAAATGTGTGCGAACGAAGGGTTACTTTGAGAAAACGGAAAGGCTACTACTACCGCTACTACCACCATCATCATCATCGCTCGCATACATCGCCTAACACCCTCGCATAATAAATACCCGCCAACCATAAAGTTTAGTTTATGCATGAACGGACGCGCGCACGCTGCTGCTACGGCGCGTATAATCAGCGCTTCACTCATCGGCAGCAACACAATTTCCCCAAAATTTCATAATCGCATCGCATCAAAAAATAAAATGTGAATGTGACGTTAAAAGCCGTCGTCTTTTGTTCGTAATTTACGAGGAACGGTAAAAAGGTGGCCGGACGGGTGAACGACGTTTTCATGACCGGTCGTAAACTGGCCATTAATTAATCTGCGCTCGGCCATGCAAATTCTAAGTTTAATGCAATTTAAGGTGATTTTAAGTAAAATATGTGTATAGATTGTGTGTTTTGACGGCCGATATTATGCGCATAATGCAAATAAGCTGCGTTTCACTTATTTTAATGCAAAGCCAAAGTATAATAGTCTTGTATTGTAAAATCATTGTTGGTATAATTTTTATTAATACATTATGGAATGGAAAGAGAGGGAGAATTTTTGACCACAATTAAAAAGAGAAAAACATCGTATTTGGAACATATACTTGGAAACAAAAAATACGAATTGTTCCAGCTGATTATAAAGAGTAAAATCGAAGAAAAACGGGCTCTGGCTGACAAATATTCGCGACTGACACTTTTAAGAAAAGCCGAAGATAGAGATGAATTTGCAATGTGGTTACAGCCAACCGTCATTCGTGGAGTCGGCACTAGAAGAAGGAGTGAGCAAAATGCTGCTTAACTGCATTATGTCATCATTAAAACACACTTGAGGCCACTGGTTTCCAATCTCTATTCATTTACGTCCCACTTTTTGTTACGAAATAATAGTTTCTAAAAATAGCAAAAAATATTGAACAAAATTCATTGAACAAAGCAAAAAATTTGAATTTTGCTCGAATTTTTGCAGATTTCTATAACCAGGATAATTTATGATATTTTTCTTATATTCACCAATTGCGCGCCCCAATTTCAAGTCTTATGTTCACCTAGGAAATCGCATATAACATTTTAGAAATGACTGTTTTAGGCTAAGTCAACATATGGCGTCGTGTAAGCAGCGTTTCAGGCACATATAAAGTAGCAAATACCAAAAATGATTCGGGTATTTCATGAGGTGTCAAACAACTTTTGTCCTCAAAAGCAAATACCGAGTATCCTACTCGGCTACATCAAATAAAACATGTTTTACAGCTGTGACGTCACAGGGAGACAACCTTAAGTGTTCATTTGTTTGCACCAAAACACGATATAATCTTAAGTGGAGCTCGAATAAACCTCGGCGTCAATTCCTATAGGTTTAAAGATATGGCAGGGTCTTCTTGTGACGTCAATTTTTTTAACATAAAATAAGCCATCCTTTAACACATCAAAAATTCTTGGTCTATCTATATCTATCTATAACAACAACAACAAACAAGTACTTATAAAACGATGCATTTTTATGCCGATTTTGTAAATTAGGTTGCATACGTTACATGTTCCATGAAATGCACTACATAAATACATTTGCTTCAAATCCCGTCGATGTCGTCTACGACGACGACAACTTTTTATTCTCGTTTACGTTCCTTTGATGCGCCGCGTGTGTGTGTAGTATTAAAAATTGCATTTTTCGTGATTTGTACACCCGCAAACGAATATATCGTAGGTATATATATATTTTCAATTTCGACCGTCGCCGTCGTTGGGAAATCGATGTTGTGTATGGGATGCGAATGTTGTATGTGGGTGTGTGTGTGAGTATTTGCCCACTCCACCCGGGCAGACATATAAGAAGTTTTGCTCCTTTCATCTTCGAAAATTAAAAAATGAAATGGTAAATAATGATAATAACCAAAAAACTACTACATTCGGTGAGTGAGGAGTCGAGACGACTACACGCGCACAAAAAAACCACCACCACCAAACTGACAAACGCACAGATTTCATGTAGTTTTTTTCATTCACGTTCTTAGCGAAATTACATTTTTATTTAACAAAAAAAAATAATGAAAAAAAAAACGTATATTCGTGAACCTGGTGCTGCTGTTGCTGGAAATAATCGCATTTCGTTGTCGAGAAATCAATCGGAACACGTTCGTAAATCACTTCGTTTTATGCATTCATAGAATTCTTTTTCTTCAACAATTGAGATCATCACCATCATCGCCATCGTCATCACAATCTGATTTTCATGCCAATCAGATTGATTTATGCGTGCGCGCGCGAAAGAGAATCAACACGCGCATTATCCAAATTGTATCGGTGGAAAAATTTGCATTGTCGCGTAGATAGACTGGCGACGATGAGAATATGCACAAGTAATGCATTATACAGAGGGTCCCAATGAAAACAAAACAGAAACTTTTTCGAGTGCACACTTAACGTCAGATTTTCAACAAAAAAAAAACCGTTCAAACCCGTCGATTTTGCGTATAGGACGACATTGCACGTATCCTGAAGGCTCTTTATTTCAAGAGTTTTATAGCCATACCAATTTTTTAAACCCTTTACTTATTACAAGATGCCCTAGCGCTGCTTCATAGTTACTTGAAATTATAGAAAAACGATCAAACACGTCAATTTTGGAATTTGGAAATAAAATCGACGAGTTTAAGCGTTTTCTCTTTTTAATCTGCCATTAAGTTTTCAAATTTTCGCTGGAACACCCTGTATATATGCATATACATACATGGTTTCTTTGTCGCATTAAATACAATTTCTTTACTTAAAATTATATGATAAAATTATTTATTATGTCCATTCTTTATACACATCATCGATCTGTGACTAAAAATAGCATACGCTATTTCGGGATACTTTGTTTTGGTGCCATGTTGGTTGCATAAATTATGGCACAAATGCGAATAAACGAAGCAAGCAAGCAAGCACACACACACAGGCTTTATTAATTGCCAACGGCATGCTAATTTTATATCACTGCATTAGTATTATTATTTATGTTTTTTCGAGTACAATTCGTACATTGTTGCTGGTATGTATGCTGTAATTTTGGACATATTTTTAACGCGCCGCCAAATTCGAATAGCGAAATTAAATTAAGATATGTAAATGATGTGGTGTGTGTGTGTGTGTGTAGGCAGCCCAGATCGACGCGCGAAATATTAATTTCCTTTTTCGTTATATTAGAGTGAGGAAAATCTATGCGTTAAGGAAGGCATAAAGTTGCGCTCGTAAAACGCGAACAAAAAGAGCCCCACCTCGCCATCATCCATCGAATGGACATTTTATTAAAATAAACAATGAACGGTAGTATACCGGTTGTGAGGGGTGGGTTGGGTGGATGGATGGATGGTTTTAAAGTGAACGAGAGCGTGCGCTCCGCTCGTCGTTCAATCAGCCTAAAAAGAGTTGGCAGGGCATTTACGATCGGCGGGTCGTTATTTACTAGTAGTAAAACGTTTTGTTTCACATTTTATTATTACGAGCCGGCCGGGGCGAGCGAGTGAGTGTGGGCGAAGCGAAGCGCATATTATGAATGATGAAACGACGCCGTGTGGATAATGACCGACGACGACTTGAGTACGCGCGTATACGAAATTTGCGGTGCACGCGTTCTCCTTTGTCTCCAAACTGCAGGCGGTGATAGTGATGGTGATGGTTCGTGCAAGTGACTTATTCTTTCGCACTCCAAATCATAAACATAAAGTAATAATTTTAAGACAATACAAATTTAGGTATTTTTTAAAGATGTTAACTAAAATTTGTAATCATATCCCATAGTGCGTCACTTATTTTTTCTTCCTTCAAGTCACAAAAATAGAATAATAGTTTAAAGACAATGTATACTTAGATATTTCTTCAAGATGTTAACTAAATTTTGTAAAATGATTGCGCTTTTAATAAAATTAGAAAAAATATATGCAAATATGCAATAATTTTGTTACCTATAGGTTTCTAGTGTACTCCAAGGTACGTATTTTGTCTAAAATGTATAAAATTATGGCACTTTGAGTAAAGTCGCAAAAAAAATTAAAACATCCGCAATCAAATATAGAATAATTAGTGCTAAGTAAATATTGTAATGAAATTATACAACAACAATGAAATTTCACGCAAACAAAATTAATATTATCATGTCATTGCAATAATTTATGCAATTTGTGCATGGAATTTACATTTTTTTTCTAAAATATAGTAAAATATCAGCAACAAAATATACAGCAATTACCGTGAAGGTAGAAATGCAGTAAAAAATTATACAACAATGAAATTTCATTAAAAAAAATGGTATGAATAAACTGAAACAAAATTATTAGCATGTCTCGTTGGCTGGCAATAATTTATGCAGCCAGTATATGGCACTACTAAAGCAAAGCTGCGAGATAAACATATGTATATAGAAATGGAAATGTATATTATATATATATCGGAGCATCGCATATAACAAACGTCTTAAAATTGTATAAAATTCATATTTCACGTATAATGTGTTGCCTATTTACGATACATATGACACGCATCATACATATACATCATATATCGATATAATATGCTAGCTAGTCGAGTAGTGCTAGCTCGCTCGCTCGTTTTTCCTTTCCGTATACGATACTATACTATTCGGTTATGATAAACAACAACTTTACGTTTTCGTGTTTGATGTATCGAAACAGAAATCGTAAAAAAACAGTTGAACGCCATGCATGCATATATACGCTATATATATATATGCAACCGACAATACATCTATCTCTATGCGAAGATATGTTGTATTATTGCCGGTACATAAATCATCACAGCAGATAGCAGTGCGCGCTTATAGTATAGTGTGCTGTTTTTGTTTTGGGTTGAAACAAACGTATTTTTACAAAAAATTAACGCGCTCGCTTGAAAAACAAATGACCGACGCGACGCATAAACATAAAACATACATGTTGTTGTTGTAGTGCATGTGGTTCGCATCCGCTCGCTCTCTCTCTTTTCGAGTGTGTTAAATTGTCCAGATTCAAGTTGTGCATGAAGAACTATTATAGTTGTTTCGGCTGTCTAAGTAAAACAGGCAGATAGCATTTAACCGTTAATGCGCGCGTGTGTGCATTTGGTTGCCTATACACAATCAAGCTATAAATCAGCTAAGAGATACTGTCGGAGGCATTAGCACGCTCTATTTATTTATATTAGGCACTTTCAAACAAAATCGTGGTGGTGGTGAACTTACAAAACAACAAGTTTTCTTGACTTGACTTGTATGTTTTGCGTGCGCTCTCCTCGTCTCGCATCGTCATCATTACGCTCATCTGTCATACGCACACTTAACAAGCCATTAAATCGCGCACATTACACTCGCATTGTACGAAACAGCAGTAGAGTACAGTGTACACACGCATCGGCGGTTTCGCGTATATGATGCGATGAGCGTGGTGGAATTGGTGGCGGCGCCGGGATTTGAAACCATCACCATCCCGCGCGGCGGCTTCATAAACAATTAATTTCGCTTCTTGGCTGCCGACAACAAACAAATTTGTCGGTGGAAAGAACAGCGCGGCAAGAGCAAAAACAAAGTTCCATATTTTTTTGCAGTTTAAATAGAGAAACTTATTGCAAATATCTTAGATTTTGTTCTAAATTTGTAAAAATAGTATAAAAAAATGTATGAAACACGAACGCTAAACACACGAGAACGACAAATTCATATTTTTTATTAAATAACTAAAATTTTATTGCAATTTTTAGCGTTTCCTTGGGTTTTATGAACTATTACGTTTTTAGCTAAGATGTAAACGTTTTCTTAGAAAATTGCTAGCATTTCAAGATAAATTATTTAATTTTTCATAATATTAATAAAAAGATTTAAAAAACAGCGTTACAATAGCCAGGCAAAATTTTATATTTTTGTAATTCTTATCGTTTTTGTTTCGATTTGTTTGCGTTTTGAGATAAATTATTTAATTTCTGACAATATTAACAAAAAGATGTGAAATTTGTATAAAAATAGCGTTAAAATAGCCCAATCCAGATATAATTTTACATTTTTAAAACTTTTTGCTAGAATAAATAAATATTTATTGTAATTTTTAACTTTTTTTGGGATTTATTTGCGTTTAGAGATAAATGATTAAATATTTAACAATATTTGGATAAGAAACAGCGTTAAAGTAGAACAATTCAGACAACATTTTACATTTTTAAAACTTTTTGATAGAATAAGTAAATATTTATTGTAATTTTTAACTTTTTCTTGAAAAGTTGTTAGCGTTTTGAGATAAATTATTTAATTTGTAACAAAGTTAATAAAAATATGTGAAATTTGTATAAAAAAACAGCGTTAAAGTACTACGTTCCAGACAAAATTTTATATTTTTTAAATTCTTGTTGTTTTTTTTTGGAGATTTGATTGTGCTTTGAGATAAATTATTTAATATTAAAAGATACGAAATTTGTATAAAAAACAGCGTTAAAATAGCACGATCCAAATAGAATTTTTCATCTTTTAAACTTGTCGACAGAATAAGTAAATATTTATTATAGTTTTTAGCGTTTTGAGATAAATGATTTAACTTGTAATAAAAAATATATATGAAATTTAAATTAAAAAAAAAACTGGCGCTAGAATAGCACGAGCCAGACAAAATTGTTGTTGTGTTTCTTTCCCTATACTGTCTTGGATAAAAATATTTATTCAATAATTCAGTTTACGGCGGTGTTTTTTTACCGCAGCAGTAGCGGCAACGCTATTTATAGTTTTAACTAAGTGAATTGAAAGCGATAAAGCGCGCTCAAAAGGCGATACAATTACAATAAAAGCGCATCGCGCAAATAAAAATAAAAATAATATAATCAAAACATAAAAAAACACCGATGGAATAGTCGGTGTGGGGTGGTGGCGGTGAAGTTATTCGCGCGCGCCGCGTCCATTGTCGAATACACATTTAATAATTAAATTGCGAAGTTGAAAGGTTAACGCGCGCATTAAAGGATTTAATGCGCTGCGAATCCTTTCATACGCACCAAGAAGGAGAAGAAGAAGAAGGAGAATAGAGGACGCGCTCGACTTGACACAATGCCGCCGCGCGTTGTGACAGCACACACACACAGCGCGCAGAGAATGAATGAATGATGGTGGTGGGGCCGGGGGAGGTCGGTGGATGGAAAGTAAGCATAGCGAGTGCGATAAATCTACGCGTGCACACATCGCCCTATGACAGACAGACAGATTTAAATTTTGCCCGCTTATCTTATCGACGCGCAACGCGCTCATTTACAACGAT
>JARJDW010022790.1:0-19407 GCA_030264715.1 Adinopsis sp. GC000173 | reverse complement strand
GCATTTTTGATCTCGATGTGTTCGTATATATGTATGTATATTTACAGAGGGAATCATTGCAAATGGGTTTTAAAAGCAGCCAACCATCTGCGAAATATTCTCTCGATTGCAGCACTTAACGCATGTGAGTGATTGATTTGTATTAGATTGATGATGAGTTATTTATCCACTCCACGACGTTTTTCACGATCAAACCAATAAATAAATAATCGCAATGATTTTTAACCGGCACTGCTCTATGATATTAATAACCCATAAATTATCCCACTGTCAGATTGATTGTTTGCAAACAACTGTTGAACGGGGAAATTGTAAAATATTGCTTTTAGCCATAGCTGCAGCGTATATACCCATATATATATAATAATATAACACAAACGTGTCAAGCGTGTTGTTTTCTCTTTGAATAAGAAAAAATTACCGGCCATAAATACAGGGAGTGCATAAAGTAGACTAAAATTACAGCATTTTTTTTATACAAATCAATTTATTTGGACTTCGGATAAATTCTATACTGAAAAATAATGCATTTACCAGCACTCCGATTTCAATTTGCTTCGAAAGTGGAATATTTATATTGTGTGCTGTTTTATATTGGGTAAATTGGCCAGTAAATCAACATTTTGCAGTTTCGTGCATAAAATTGTTTTTCTTTCGAGCAATATATACATTTTTAAATTAAAAATAAATCCAATAATCAATCAGATATGTTGTTACAGAACACGATTTTTATTAGATGACATTTTCTTCCGATTGTTCTTTGATTTTCAGCATTTTCCATTGAGCCGTTTAAAGATTTACATCAAAATTGTTCCAAAATGTAAGAAGAACGCAGTTTTCCTCGCATTTTCAATCAAAAATGATGAATTTCAATGACAAATTTAATGGAAAATGCTGAAAAATCAGAGAAATACAATATCAGAAAAAAAAATCGTAAAAATTTCACCTCGCGCAAAGCAAAATCGCCATCCAAATTTTAATATTTAAGAATGCAAAACCTAAAATATATATATTTAGATTATAGTTCCTATGTATACCTTTAAATGAAATGCACTGTATAAGCTTAAACTTAGAATTTAAACTTATATCGATAATGTTCGTTTACTAAGGGGTGTTCATTCCCTAGGTAAGTTAGCCTATTTGTTTTATTAACGCTAACCAGCAATGTTGTCTGAATCATTTTCATTGAATGAACAAAACTTTTCACCTAACGCAATTTTTACCGAACTAAAACTTTTAAGTAACAGATGCTCAGTCAAATCGAACACACAAATATGTTGTTGTGTATGTGCTTCCAGGCCGCGCGAAACTTTTCCACACAACGTGTGTATGTTTCGCCTGCATCTACTTGTCGGTTATAAACGTATTGCGTTACAAATTCACGTTGGCATATAGGAGGAGGCACTTCAAGTCATAGAAATAAAATATCGATTGTAAAAAGTTCAAATTGGATGTTTGCAATTTAAGCCAAGTCCATAGATCGTGCATTGCATGCAGATGAACGTCGTAATTTGATTACATGCAATATAAAAATTGATAAGGGAGCGATTACATATCTAATTAGATTGCATCGAAAATTAATGCACATTATGTCAGTTATGGAAGTTATCGTTCAATTTAGGATAAAAATCTTTTATGCACTGAATCCGCGTAAACTTTGATAATTCACTTTTTTGCAGCATAAACACATCAAATATTCACACCATTTCAAACTCAATAAAAACGCTTTATGGCCGTATGTTAATTATAATTTCATTTTTCCTCATTCTACGAGAAAAATTTCAGATATAAAACGTTAGAAACGCATTTTATGACTGGCATCGCAAATTAAAATTCTTAAAAAACACCATGATTCATGCATCGCACGTACAAGTTTGAAAATTTATGTATGTATAAATGACACACATCTTGCAAACAGTGTTGAGCAAATCATTTGTTTATAGATTAAATATTCATTACAATTAATTAAAAAATCTAAAACGATTCTTTACAAATTTATTTCACATTATTAGCGTTGGCGTATTGGAAAAAAATAAACAATTTAATTAATGGCATTGAGTGTTAGATGTAAAATATTTAATATTTGAATAGATAAGGTTGTATAATGAAACGCTAAACGTGCATGGATCGACACATTAGTCGAGTGTATACTTAATAGCATGTAAAGCTAACACACGATAGTTAGCGATCGATAACATTTTTTATTCAACTATCTTATGCACATAGATGCAATTCATATTTTCAAAGAATACGACGCATTCTAGTATTGACTTATACTTACATAGAGTATATTAAACATTTGATTGTATTTAACTGTCTTTTTCACAAAACATTTGTTTAATTTAGAGAAACAGCATCGACTACAGCGGCCATTAGTCCTTTACCTCTAGAATAATTACGTATTAATAAGTTTTTTGTACGAATTTTGTCTATTTACTAATGTTTTAACCGATGAAATAAAGCTAATATAATATACAACAGAAAAGTTTGAAATGTGCAGGCTGCAGAATTCTGAGAAAGCAGTCTAAAAAAGTTAAACCTTCAATGACAATACTGAAGTTTAGTCAATATGGAAGACAACTTTTTGTTATACAAGATTGCAGCTCTTACATCTAATGGTTGCATAAATTGTATGCGTTCAAAGTTTAGAATGCTTATCGCAATGCTTATGTCCTATTTTTCGTTCAATGTTCGCGATTTTAAAAAGCAGTTTATTATCTTTTAAATAAATATCATTAATCACAATGCGATTGTGCAACAAAAAACAATTTAAAAACTTAATTTTAAATAGAGTAATAGTTCTTGACTTTTATATAACTATAAAGTAAGTATGTTTTCAACAATATTTTTTTAAGATTTCAAATTAGAATAGAGAAAATATTTTAGTTCTTATTGAAACACGAACAAACAAACTTCATTTTTTTAAGGACCATAGAAAATAAATTATTTATCGGATCAACCACACATTTGTTGTTTCTCTTTGCAACAAGTCTGCTAACATAACGGTAATGCCATTTGTAGTAGTGCCAAGAACGTTTCAGCCCATAATCGCACCTATTGTATTTTACAAGCCAATTTTATAGGAATAGTTAAGTGCATACTCCTATATTATGGATAAAATTTTGACAAAAACCAATATGATTCATTTATTAAAGTAGATGTTTAAAAATCAATAAGGTTATAATGGTGTTTTGAGATACGAGTTTAATTCCTACCATTTAGGGTTTCGCAATCAGCTCATATCTCAAACAATATACATCTTTCATTGATAATGCAGTGATTTTATAGTTTTACAGCGAAATTTCTTGAATTACAGCTCGTATCTTAGAATTAAAATCCGATTTTTAGCCACTATTCAAATGCGTTGTGACTAAGGTTAAGAAGTAATTTTGATCGCAATTTAAGAAAGTTAATGATATTCAATGAAAATGTTCTACATGCAAAATCAAAAACTTTTAGGAAATAATGAAATTTGCAAACCTGTAAAAGTTGTGGAAGCGTCTCCTTGCTGTACTCATCCAACATCCCATTGGTCGCATGCAGCTGTTGCACGTACGCATTGTGTGAATTAAAATACGCACTCAGCGTTTCGGTAGACGGTGATGTCAGGTATAAAACGTACGAATTCTTGTATTCCAATCTACACTGCAACAATAAACATAAATTTTCAGCGATAAATCAATTTATTTTTTGTCGTTGGTGCGTTGGAGGCGCTACTATACTTTCATAACCCAATAGACAGAGTGAATTTCTTGCCTGTCTGGACATGTTTCGTTGCTAATAGAATTGTTTGCGAGTAAACAAAGTGCATGGGCGAGATGCGAACCTATTGAATATTGCGCCCTGTCGAGTGTAAATACAACATTGACGCTCATTATCGGCGCTTCTTCGAAATTTTCCTGCATTGACAGGTGTTTTCTCTAAGGGTGAATGGTTGTGTTGCTACATATAACACAACTTTTTTTGCCTCCAAATGAAAATATAGTTTGCTTGCTACGTGAAAAGACTAATGCTCTAATTTGTATGTGACTTGATGTGTAATAAAATAGATTGCCAGTAACTAGTTGAAATCAAAGTGTGTGTATAAATTAGAAATATTAATGGCTTCTAAATAGCTTGCCGTGCTCTGAGATTACACTGCTGTCATAAAGTTACAAATATTTCACAATTTATTTTAATGCAATATATGAGCATCCTGTTAGGTTGTAGTAATATCTACGCCATTTTCATGAAAAGCACGACTTTTGCGATGTGTAATGAAATTTAGACATTTCTGCTACGTGGACAATTTTTATACACTGAATTTTATTCTACTTCAATGGCCATTGATCTTTCCCAGCTTATATCTTAAAATAGAGTTAGTCTGTTTATCTATTTATTCGCAACGCATAAGCTTATTCGGGATATATACATGTTTAAAGAAAACGGTAGTTATTACTCAGATTTAGTATATACAGAATGATTCAAAATTTGCAGTTAAAGTGTGGAAAGTCATTGATTTAAGAAAATGCATAGATAGACAACCTTGCTATCATTTAAATATTGAAATACTAGTGATTAGAACTATAAGAAACGTAATAAACGAGTCCTTTACATAGAATGTGTATATTATACCGTCAGGACTAATTGTGATGACCTAGCAGGTCTAAATATATTGAGTAAATATGTAAATTTGTGTGCCTTTACTATAATATTATATAATGGTGCATCACGAATTTGCAGTTAATTTTCTTGAAATTAAGTATCTAATACAATCAGTTCGGAATAATTACCAGTTGCGCTCTGTCTATATATTTAGTTTTTAAAATTTGCTACAAAAATCGATGATTAAATATTTCTAAAAGCTTAGGCCATTCAATATCTTTTCATTGAAAAACAAACAATCGAATCATTTTTGTTTCAAAACTTCAAAATTAGTTTTCAGAAAAATTTATATAACTGAGTACTTAACTTTATTATAGAATTGAGAATGAACATTTTATAGTCTGGCAAATTGCGACGATAAAATCTTAATTTTATAAGTTGGAAACTAATTAAAATTGACATTTATCTACTTTCAAATAGTTAAACAGTTTATGAACATTCAGAAATGATTAATTTCTCTTAATTTCTTTTACAGGAAGAGAAGCAGAAATAATGTTCACATTTTAAAAATTCATTGTACGTTTTCCAAGACAGGTAGGAGTATACCGAAAATTTCCATCGATAAGGTAACAAAATACAGATATATAAGTGTATTCCGTTTTTAGTCTAGATCGCAGGAAGCTCTTCATATTGAATACTGATTTCAAAAATGGTCAATCTACGCTTGAGAGAATACTATCTTGGAGTTCCTAAAATATGGAAAAATCTGAACACCTGTTGCAAGGATTGCTTATAGTTTTCATGGTGAACGCTTCAAATATAGCTCAATAAAAAATCTTTGATGAGAATTTTGCTTACCAGAGGCATATTCTCATTTGGCGTTTGGCATTTTGCGTTTTAAGCTTTTTTTCGAAAAAGCTCGTATTAAGAGTACCCAAGGAAAACTATTTAAGCATTCCGTAATCGAGGCGTTGTGTAAAATGTGCTCCAAACTTGAGCTTTTCTGAAAACGCTTCAAAACGCAAAATTCCATACGAGGAAACGCCTCCACAGGTTTTATTCCAAATTGGGAGAATATATCAATCAGCACTTAAGCGTTTGGTTTGAATAGGTTTATATCATCTTATGGTCAAATTAGTCAAATCCATCGATACCAATTTTTGTTTATACTCAATATCATGGATCCATTGATTAATTCCTCCTTTTTCTAAGTCAAGACGGTCGAAAACCGAAACCAAAACTGGAAACAGCAATAAGGCCCCAGGTCTATGTTTTCCTACTCTAATGAAGTTTGTATACTTTTAATTGCATTTTTAACATTAAAAATAATCTAATTTTGATTTTCAGTTTTCTCAGGAAACCATCTATCATAGCGATTAGATGTTTCTTAGTGTAGGAGTGTTAGACTAAGAAAGGCACATAACCCAGTAGATAGGAAAAGATTGACTACATTTGATAAATCATCTTACCCTTTGTCTTTAAACCCATAGTAACATGATTTTATGTGTAATACTGTTTGCATCATAATTAGATACTATAAATCTTGGAAAAGTCGTCACTATAAAAACCTTCACCTGTGCCTGGTATGAACACTATCTATAAATACGATTTTGATTTATCTAAGGAAATTTTTAGGATTTTTCTATCTATCTTGGGGATTTTACAATGATGTTGAGCTATTTCTATTGCATCCTGTATAAAACGTATTTTGAGCTATTTTAATTTTACGATTTTATTTTGTAATTATAAGCAAATGACTAGTAATTAATTGCAAATTCGACGAATTTATGCGCAAATTAAATTATTTCTTTAAAACTTGACAGAATTACAAACTATCGCGCCACAAAATTAATTGCGCGTCGAGCTAATAAAACTCGGGCGCTCACCGCAGATGTCAGCGATATTGTAGAATTTGATTAAACTTATGGAGTTAAATAATCAAATTAATCTTATCTTACTTTCGCTAATTTTTCCTCGGTTTTCGTAATAATCGTCTCGTAGCTCTCTCGATGTGTGAAGACTTTGCGCGATTGTATTTTTCTATAAAACGATTTCTCCAATAGCGGTCGCGATACTTGACGTCCCAATATCGAAGCAATATCACCTAGGGCCTGCGAATCGATTTCCACTTCTTGCAAAAGCGTCTCCCACGTATGAAATAATGAGCTTGCACACGCTGGCCTGAAATGAAACGCATTAGCTGTGTGTGTTTGTGTGGTCCATCGAGGCCCTAAAGCCGCTATTACCTCTCCTTGCGCAGCTCGCCATTCTTTTTGCGAAAATTGGCGACGAGATGCTGTAGCTCGTCGGCATGCTGTTCGTGCATCTGACTCAGCTGCTGCGTAAAATCGGACACTGAAACAAAAAAAACATTTTGGTCGGATTTATTATGATGAATTTGTTCGCCAGTACACGTTTCATGCATTTCTCCTACAACAATAATAACAACAACCGTACTCTTCATTGTGCGTCCGAACCTTACAGCACCGACACCATTAAAATAAACATTTAATTTACTAAAAATAGACTTTTAATATCCTTGAAACGAATTACAAAAAATTTGAAGTTGAGCACTGAAAATATGTTGAAATTATTAACTATGAATAATAAACATGAAACGCTGCCAAAAATCGTGGCTATTAAATTTTTGTTGTTGTTTTACTATTTGACAGTAAATGTTTCAATTCGAACTTGAAATATGTACGATTGCATTAATACTATTATTGCCAGTATAACGTTTCAAAGTCAAATTGATTGTATTAATATTATGGATATGAAAAACGCATTAAACTTTATTGTTTATTAGAAAAAAATTACTCAATTTCCTGACAACAACGTTCATGCATTTTTAATATACAAGTGGAGGAGCAACGAACTCCAACAGTGACCCTCTTTTTATTTTTCGGGCAACGGCGACGCATCCACATTTCTTTCCGTACTCTTGTTTGCATCAAATTTTACATAACTGGCAACGCGCAAATGAAATTATTATTCAATCATGACCTTTTTTATGCATATGTTTCAACTATTTTTGGCATGGTGACGGTCTGACGGGTGCGCTAACACCAAAAAGCAAATCGAAACAATCAGAGAATGCACTCTAAATCAATTTAGATTTAATGTATTCGCATGAATTTTTATTGGACATGAAGTGCCCTGCAAAATCTTTAATCATTTTCGCTGCAACATTGATTAATGACATAATTGAGAGAGGTACATTATAATGTTGAAAAGTTATGACATTTAACATAGATTTATGATGTCCGAATCCATACGTATTACCTTCGTTTTATAAGTAAACTCATAGCCATATTCAAATTCTCATAAAATATTAATACATATAGTGCATTGTTGTTGTGTAGTTTTGTTCTGTTTTTTGTTTTGTTTTTTCAAATATTCTGCCACTTTTATTTGATGCATTGTATAAATTGTTTATTTTTTATTGTTGTGAAAATTAATTGTCTATCATACGCAGCTAGAAATTTAATTAAAATAAATGAATAAATTTTGCGGGCTGTCTATTATCGTTGATTGCGTTACTAGGATTGAAATGATAAACTAATTATGTACAAAGCAACAATTTGAGAGGGAATTTTGGATGATGAAATTATATTTTTAGAAATATAAAATATTGAAATAAATAAAACATGGTTTTCAGGTTTGAAACATATTTTAATTTGAGTGAGATCATATATTTTTATTCATATTTCTTTGAAATATGTAGACCGTTACTTGAATTAATTTAATAAGAATGGCAACAATATATGTACTTCTATTTTTTATAGTTTATTTTATTTTTTGCTTGTTAAAACATTGCTTCCTATTAATGCAAAATGTAATATTGCTATTTTCATTTCTCATTTTGTGCAGCTGTTGATAGTTAATCATGGCTGAATGGTACTAACAATAATAAAGCAATATTGTTTATTTAACTTTTCTCTAATATTTATATATTTCCTACTATATTTTATATATTTTATTTAATTGGGGCTTCTAAATTTTGCACTTGCCCTACAATTTTACAAAAACGTTTACCTCAAGACAAAAACTGTGTACCATATATCAACTGGTACCACTTAGTGGTTGATAATAGGCAGCAAGAGAACAATCGCCATAGAACATAGGTTTTATGAGGTATGAGGTCAAGTTGCACAAAAATGGTAGAAAAATTAGATATTATTCGATTCTGAAATATTCAACCCAAAATTTAAAATTATTATTTACAGCAATCTAAGTCACAAAGATTTTTAGCATTTTTGCCTCCAAAGCACAATTATCGATCTTATTAGTAATAACAACTGTTTATCAATGCGCTGTCTAATATTATTTATTAAGTCATGTTTATTAAATTTGGAGAAACTTACCAAATACCCCAGACAATTAAGGTTTTGGGAAGTATCAATATTATACCACATTGAAAACAACTTTATTTATAATAGGATTGAAATGCATCTATAAAATAATCAAAACAAATTTAAAATCCTCTTGAATTCGAGATTTTTGTCTTAAAAATGGAGTCGCAAATTGTTAATTTGCTCTATATTCCGGTAAATACACTACATATTATGTTTGTGACATATATTTTTGTAATAAATTTGAAGTAAGTCACATAGTTTGCATATACCATAGTAATATATAAGATTAATATTGCAAAGTACATTTAGACATGATTAAGTGTTTAGTTGCAGGATATAAATAACGATTTTCTATTTTATCGCTGCAAATTCAATTAAAAATAAACAAAGTGGCAAGATTTTCTTACGATACCCACTTAATTGATTTTAGAATACATTAATTAATATTTGCATCTTTAAAATGTTTTATTGAAACCTTGATTATTGTGTTTGTAAGTCAATGTTCGTAACACTTTTTCCAATAAGTGTGAAGTGAGCTGGTGCAAAGCCGCAAATCCAGCAAATATGATTCAAATCAAGCAGGAGCAGCCCGTCAACCAAAAAATTCCGTTATTGTTTTTTTGGATGTGTAATCTTATATAGATTCTTTTTTGTGTGTGTGAGTTATGTGAGATGATTCTTAAACCATGGTTTTTTATTTCCCTCGAGTGGTGCTTTCCCCAAAGTGATTCTACATCCCTTTTCTATTATGCATTTAGTTCCCCAAAAAACAACCTACTGTTTAAAATTTCGATTTGGTTGTCAAGCCTATGTAGATGATAAATATTTTATATTTTAATCATTACTTGTTGCAACTTTTTGCGTAAAAAATAAATACTGCAAAGATGTGTAATTTAATAGTTGGGCGTTTATCAATGTACAAGAGTAAGTTTTATAGCACGAAAGCTGAGTTTTTGGGAAATATTAATGTTTTAATACATTTTAAACAGGTTTATTTATAATAAAATTGAAATAGTGTCATAAAATAGTCACAAAACTCTAAAATTCTCTTTAATTTGAGATTTTTTGTCGTAAAAGTGAAATCGCAAATTTTGGATTCAATCTATACTCTGGCAAATACAGTACGTTGTGTGTTGCAAGTTTTTCCAAAAATATATGCCGCAAAAATGTGCAATTTAATAGTTGAGCGTTTATCAACGTACATGAGGTTTCGTTATGAAAGTTTTATAGCTCTAAAGTTGATTTTTGGTAAATATTAATGTTATAACACAATAAAAATAGGTTTATTTATAATAAAATTGGAATATGTCCATAAAATAGTCACAAAAATTTTAAATCCTATCTAGTTCGAGATATTTTGCCTGAAAAGTGAATTGTGAAGTCGCTCTATATTACGGCAAATAAAGTACATTAAATATTTTAATCATTACTTGTTGCAACTTTTAACATAAAATATATGCCGCGAAGATGTGTAATTTAATAGTGGAGTGTTTATCAACGTACAGGAGAATTCGTTATGAAAGTTTTATATTGTAGCTCGAAAGCCGTTTTAATACAATAGGAAATTTTGGTTAAAGCAAACAAAGCGAATGTAGTATGCGTGTGCTTATCTAAATACGTTTAGGAAAACAAATCAATTGACTTTGGAGAGCAGCGTCGCTTATAACATGCTACGAAAATGATAATTTATGCTAAGCTATTGCTTCAAACGCGCTTTATTGACGACGATATACGCGCAAAAAAGCGCATTTTGCGACGATAATACGGATAAATACTACATAACATAGGTAGAAGCGCATTTCTTTTCGAAGACTGCGGCGTGTTACTGCCAAATTAATATTTCACATAGCAACATTTTTTCACGCCACACACTATTTTGGCCGAAATGAGTAACGGTGCGCTTTTTATAGACGCCGGATTGGCGTTTTCACAATGCTCACCCAGCACAATGTTGCCTATATCTATATCAGTGGATTAAATTTTAATTAAGGCAATTAGCTGCATTGGCTGTTTATTAATTTGCGACGATAAAAATATATATCAGAAGCCACTTATAAATCTTTGTCCTTGCGGCGAGTAATTTCTTTAATTAAATTTCGGAAGAGATTGGATAGAAAATCATTGGAAAATGAGCGCGGCATGTCAATAGAATTTCGATCACGACTTGGAGAAAGAGGATGAAAAATTTAATAATTTCTCTAATTCGGTAAATTGGAAAGCTGAAACAAATTATCGTAAGTAGACAATTTTCTTGAAAGTAAAGTAGTGCTTCACGTTTTAACTATTATCTAAATAAAAAAATGTAGGTTATGCGATTCAACTTCCATTTTTTAATATTACATTTTCTTGACGTGAAATTGTATTTGAAATATTTTAAGTTTTCTTAACAAAGCTTGCGGAGTACAATTTAATACGATCAACTTTTTAGCTCATTCTTCAGAAAGTATGAAATTATTGATTTGCAACATGCTTTATACATTTATCTTTGCACTCTAGATATACTTATTTCACTACATTTTTTGAAAGAAATAATAAAAAATTAAATTAAACTTTAATTAACAATATTGTAGTTTAGCAACTTTGAGTTTATAAACTTAATTAATTTTAATTGCCTTACAGCTATTTTGTCGCTAAAAATTTGCCTTAAATTATTTTATTTTTTATCATTTTAAGATCGGTAATTAAAAACTAGTTGACAAGCTTATAAAAATAAATTTATTAATTTAAATTATAAAGAAAAGAAAATGAGTAAATAATAATACAGTTGTTTTGTTATTATTTCACATTTATGAAACTACACTTTATTAGTAATTATAATGTATTAATATATTTTGGACCGTGTTGAATAAAGTTTGATAATGAGGGAAACTGAAACTGCATTCACAATAAATTGAAATTGAAACTACTGTTGTAATTGAAATTACTGTTAAATGTATTTATATGCATCAATTACTTATTTATGTTTAAAATTCAATAAATTTTAATTTATTAAAAAGCTAAAAGGTTTCTTTCCCTTTGTTTTTTAATGTAAGAAAAATCCAGTCTAAGAGGACGTCATTAGCTCTTGCAAAAGTGTTTCGCGGAACTACAGTGTTCTAAGAAAATGTGTGAAAATGGAAAATTGAAAATAATTAAAAACTAAAAGCGGTTATAAAGTAAATATACAATCAAAAATGTAACTAACCTACAATAAATAAAGCTAATTTTTGTTTCTAGGAGAGAGACAGAGTTTTTTAAAGAAATATTAAACTCTAATGCTTCCACGGCAACGTTTGAAGACAAATGCTATGGAAACTAATCTCAATAAGCAATTTTTTACTGTTTTTCTTATTATTTAACTTTTCCATGTAAAATCTACGTTTAGCGTCGCTTTGAATTGTCTAAGTCACCTGATTTCCAAAAAGTGGATGCTAGGGCAAATTACCTTATGGAGTACTAACAGTATCCTATTCCATTGTAATTGTAACCGCTAATTTGCTGGATTTAGGTTAGCACTGCTTCAAAAATTTCACTAATCGCCGAATTTCCATTCTCCAACTACATTTTTTTTAAATACATTTGATAAATAATGGTATATCATACTGGTTTTTTATTAATGTTTTGTTAATTGGAATGAAACGAAATACTTTTTTTGATTAGGTACTAAATAGTTCATATAGTTTGCAAGAGCAATACCCTTTTAGGTTGCATAGTAGGGTCGGATATTCTTAATGTTTAAAACTACTATTGTAGTAATACTCCTTAAAATATGTTTACTGTACCTAATTAGTGGGCCATTTAAATACTAAAATTACACTAATCGCTAAATTTTCCATTATCAAACTATACTTTGTTAATTGGAATAAAACAAACAAAAATTCTTGGTTAAGTACCGACTATTTTTACCGTTTTTTGATTTGATATCTACTAAAGTTCGTAAAAACAATACCTTCTTAGGTTGCACAGTAGGTTCGGAAAATGTTTAAAACCTCTATTCTAGTAATATTCCCTAATATGTGTTGACTAATATCATTTGTGGGTCATTTAAATACCTAATCGTATTGCAAAATTAAAAATTGGTTTTTGTACCACGAAAAAGCAATTACTCGTAAATAATGGTGAATTCAATCTGCGTTCTATTGATATTTTGTTAATTGGAATGAAATAAAAAGAATTTTCTCGGTTAAGTACCGAATATTTTTACTGTTTTTTGATTGGATATCTACTAGAGTTCGTAAGAACAATATCTTTCTCCTCAGTAAGGTCGGAAATTCATAACGTTTAAAACTACTATTTTAGTAATACTTTCTAATATGTGTTTACTATAATTTCTGGGCCATTTAAATACCTAATTGTATTGTAAAATTAAAAATTGGTTTTTGAATCACACAAGCTCGTTCCTTTGTAATTGTAAGCGCCAATCTGAATTTTGTTTAGGAATACTTCAATATTTCACTAATCGCCAAATTTTCCATTCTTAAATTATAGTTATTTTTTAATAAACGCGATAAATAATGGTGAAAGTGAAGTAACTTATATGTTTGTTATGGTATGTACTAGAGTTCGTAAGAACAAGACCTTCTTAGGTTGCACAATAATGTCGAAAATTTTTAATATTAGATATTGTATGATACAAAAAAAAAGTCGCCTCTGTTATAAATGGTCGACAAAAAATCGTTCAATTTTCTACAGTCTAAATTTGCTTGATTTTCAATTAACTAACTCAATTATAATTTAATGCGAAAGTACATTACTTTGACGGCGCATAAATGAAAAAAAAATCGATAAAACATGCAGTAATTAATAATTATATACAGTTCACTTTTGAGCATTACAAAGCAAAGGAGTTTATATCAAAGCTTTGTTGCAAAGCGACTTGGCATCAATCGAACAAACAAGCGCTAAACTGTTTATCCATCAATTAAATAAATAAATAAATAAATTTTTCCGAGCGGTTTTAAAAGCACTATTGCAGCTTAGCGAATTATTCGAGCATTTATTTGCGTTCGGCATGCATGGTAAATATTTCACACGTAGCTTTAACATTTTTTTCCTTAATATTTAGAGAAATATTTAAGCCATTGACGTGGCTGGAGGGATTTACTGTAATTTGCTTACTTCTTCCATCATTGCGAAAATACAAATATATAAAAATAACTGCTTATTCTACGGCTTCCCTCATACACTTTCTACCTTTAAATTAAACCCACGGATTTCAAGGCTGCTAATTTCGAGGCGCATCGCATTTTATTTTTTATATAAATATACAAATGATCAATGTGTTGTGACGCAAATATTTGTTTGCGTTGGATTTTCTGACAGATAATCCATATGCATGTCAAATTTGCGAAGTTGCATTATAGCTACGCGTAAACATTCCGAAGGAGGGAAAATTTAATTTCCAGATCGATTGACAAATATTAATCTTTGTAAGAAAGTTTGAAAAATTGTTTAAAACGAAGCAGATAAATATAAAAATTTGATTGGTTTTCCAATAAATATTGCGTATCTTGAATAAAAGTCGCCGGTAATTTACATTATTAATTTACCTGTTGTGTTGTGCAACATTTTTATGTTTAAACTTTCTAACAAGGTTGATTTAATTAGAAAATCGATATTTTTGCATTATAAATTTAATATTTATTCTGCAAACTAACTTTGATTTAAATTTACACTATATATAGTCAAGATAAGAGAAAAATTTCATTAGCAAATCTTGAATACTTGAAATGTGAATAATTGCAATTAAAAGACAATATAAGTAGCATTTTTGCTTTCAAACATTGATACGAAGGTACTTGTTGTGATTTTAATTAGCAAATTCAATGAATGTAATTTTTAATTCCATTTGTTATTTTTTTTGTATTTCAATTCCATCAGAATAATAACGGGATTTTTATACACCCAGCAATAATAATGTCTAGTACTTTGTTTGAAGTTTTTTATATATACAATACCGATATATAAAAATGATTAAATTATCGGCTGAATATAAAATATATAATTTCAGAGCTTTAAGCTATGTAAGCAATACCAATTTTATTAACTAAAATATTTTTACTTGCAAGAATTGCTCTAAAATTTAAAAAAATATTGTTTGTGCTATATTTATTTTGCTTATAATGTCTAAATTTTTATAAACTTAAAGTATAGAATGTTTAAATTAAAATGTAAAATACCTCTTATCTGCGGTGATAAATGAGTGGATAAAAGTTAAACTTTTTTTTAAATACGATGACCCATGTGGGACAGATTTAAGCCTAGTGCACATCAAGCGACTACACACTAAATACCGTTCCGAGATAGTTTTAAGTGTAAGCAACTGTCACGTGACAATGGACTTTATCTTCATTGCTAGGTATAATGATTTTTTTTAAATATTATATAATGACTAATGTTGGATACTTTTATACCTTGTTCGCATGAAGTGACTATACGCGTATATTGCAATAAGTATAAGTCTTATTCCGAGCTAGTTTTATATATCAGTGGTAAAAATTAAGTAGAGGGCTTATTATTAACTTGTGATGACCATCAATGCTAGTTTTGAGAAAATCAGTATCAAAGTTTTAATAAAAAATTATAAAATACTGAAAATAGCTAGTTTTACATTAAACATTTTAATAAGAAATTACTGTGTTTTGGCACAATCGTAATTTTAATTAAAAATAAAATTTCTATAGATTTTTTTGGATTTATTTAGATCAAAATGGATAAATATTATATAAAATTGGGCAATATAGTATAATGTTATATTTAAATTAATTATACCTCTAGTAATGAAGTGATAGTTCTAAAAACATGAAAAAATATGACATCATTATTTAACAATAAGCCCTTCAATTAGATTTTAGGCTCTACGACATGATGAACTGATCAGATTTTAATTATTGAACGATCAAAGATATAAATACACTCTACATAGACTTGACATTTTATAAGATAAGATAACTTGTAACAAACTTTCTGAGTTATGTATAAATTTTAATATGTTGAAATTTAATACTTTAAATTTCAAAACGTTTTTACGTTTAAACTTGCTGGCAAAATCAAATTAATTAGAAAAAAAAACGTTTGTTTGCTTAACAAAATCCATATTTGTTTTGCACTTTATGCAAAATATACTAAATTGATTGATAATTATTTTAGATAAACTTGATAGTGACGGTATGTAGGTAATAAATTTTAGTACACTACCTAAATGTTTCAAATTTTAATTGGAAAGTTAAAAAAAGAATTTCAATTTAACTTGTAATTTGAAAACATATTTATGTCAATATAATGAAATATAAACTTACATTACGTAATTTGAATTACGCGAAATACTATTTGAGATGTCTCTGATTGTTAAAATTGTTATACGATGAATAACATCCTTGTTGATTGTTTACATTATCAACACTTTTAACTTGTAGTTTGACTGAAAAATGTTAAATTTACTTTTGATTTAAAAATATTCTTGCGTTATAACTGTTCCACCTGATTCTCTCCTCCCTTTACGGCTTAATGCAAATCTTAGGGGAAATTATATCACTCGTACTTCATTTTACAGCCGTAATAATTAAGATATCAACATGGAAAAAAGCATTATTAAGTATAGTAACACACGAAGGAAGGCAAGTCCCTAGCCTAGATTTTTTTAAATATAAAACAAGGTATGTAGGTATAATAAAAATGTACATAGCCGATTGCGATAAATTTATAATCTTTTCACACTGAAATTAGGAAATTATATATTACTATATTATAAGCAGCGTTCTTGTAACTTAGATTGTTTTCCCCTTCTTGTGTTATAACATTTAAAAATGCTGTTTTTCATATTGATATTTTAATTATTACGGCTGTAGAATAAACGATACGAACGACATACTTTCGTTTTATAAGAAATTCTAGAGAAAAGTATACGCGCAAAGTCAGATGGAATAGTTAAAGTCACAAACAATTATGGTGTAAAAAGTTTTTTGTAGTTTTCTAGTTTAGTTTCATTAGTCCTGAATCGCAAATTACATCTTGAAACTAGGCGGCGACTCCGCGTTCGTGCGCAAAAATATGTAAATATGCATTAAATCTATTAAGTATTTTCCATTTTTTTTGGTGGAGTTTTTTCATCTTTCCGATGATGATTTTGCTTTCATCCTCACTAAGCTCAACTGGTCGACCTAAACGTTGGTCATTTTTAAGTGAAAAAACTCCAGAACGTAACTTTTCAAATCAATTTGAGCAATGCCTTTCTTTAAAGGCTTCATCACCATACACGTTACGTAACTGTTTGGTGGCTTTCACTGTGGTTTTTCCTTTACAGAAACCATAAAGCAAAATACGGCAAAAATGTTCGTTTTTACACTCCATATTAATGTTAAGGTGAAAAACAACATTTTAAGAAAATATCTCCGCAATGAACTTTTAAAGCTAGGTTAGGATGACAGATAACATATATAAGAAGAAGGAGAGCATAACATTTACAGATATCCTAAAAATAAGTGAAAAGCATCTATAACTGAAATCTACAATTATAGTTGCCAACCAATAGATTGTTCATAACTGTGTTGTAAAACATCAGATCTTCACTTGCTAGATTCTCTTATGAAGATTTCATTTGTTTTCTAACCTAGTTATGAAAATTACTTGTGTGTGTATTGATTTGGCAATATAGTCAGATAATAATTTCAAGTTTGATTCGATCTATGGAAAATGTAATTTGCATATTTCCACAGTTGCAAATCTATCAAAAAATTTCTATTGACTCTTTATTGAATTATGTCAAGATTGTGCTTTGTGCCTTCTCCGCCGAGGAGTACATTGATCCCAATAAAAGGAAGGCATTTTTATCAATGCAATTGATATTATCAATTTTGCAGTAAATCATTCAAATAATTTGACGTGCCTATTATTCAACGCATCACTGCAAATGTTATTGGAAATTGTTAGTTTATTAGTTGTTTGCATGGAATTGAGCATTTTAATGAATACACAGTTATTATTATTTCCATGAAGCAATTTATTTTTTAATTAAAACGCATATGCGGTTGTTCCCCAAATGCACATTAGCCATAATCGATGCACAAAAAGCATTTTTGTCGTCGCATCTCAATAAAAGTTCTCTGCATTAATAATAAAACATTATGAAATCGTTAATCCGGGCTGTAATTTTCAACTCTCTAATTTGTTGTTTAAAATTGATTAGTTTCTTGGAATTACTTATAGAAACAGTGAAAATGTATTAAGCTTTTGAATCAATTTTGACGCATTTTGATGTGCTAAATGTGCCATATTTTTTTAAATTAACATAAAATTAAATATAGAACTGATATAAAAACATGTAATAACTATAAACAGAACTAAAGACCAGTTATGATTGCTTCCAAATGTACATTAACCATAATCGATGCACAAACAGTATTTTTGTCGCCGCGTCTCAATCATGCACTGAATTAATAATAAAACATTATGAAATCATCAATCTGTGTTGCTGTAATGACAATGTTTAAAGTGCGGAATGTTCGGTCATCATTTATTCACAATGAAATAATCAAACAACGATTTTTAATTACGCATTCATAATAATTTTTGTATATTGGAAAATGGATAAATAATGGAGTGGAGTAAAACACACTTTGCCACTCTGCATAATAAATAATTTTTGAGAGTTGACAGGTCGCATTGGAAATGCATTGCAGCATCATCATCGCTCTCACTACGACAAAATGCAAATGATTCAAAGTTGAAATGAAATTGTGTGAGGCTGACAAAACAAATAACGGGGCTTAATGGAGGCGCAAACAACAGAAAGAGGAAAAAACGTCGTGCGGAAATTTATTTAATTAACATCACAACGTCTTGAAGGCAGAAAAATTGTCTACCTTTTCCCCTGGTAAGTTAATTAAAGTACGCAAATAGGACAGCAAGCACGTACTGAAAAAATGAAATTAGATTGCATTTGATGGCCGCTAATATATAAAATAAAACGCGTACTTACGATCAACGCAAGCAGCAAATAATAAACTCGTTTTTTATTATATTATTTTATTAAGTGTAAATGTAAATTGTGCGGAGTGAAATTATTGTGTTGTGTGTGGAAAATATTCAGCTCGCACAGACTCCAATTTCAATCAAATTTACACATTGTTGTTTAAGCTCCAAATTTTATGAAACTTTTGGTATGAAAGACGACAATTAGATGCCTTGACTTTTAACCTTTCCAAACTCACTAAGCCGCTATATAAATCATAATTCATTATGTGTAACCTAATTCGATATTTGAAATTATATAAATTCAAATGTGCATTAAATGAAATACTAGCGCACAAATTGTATTAATTGCGCAATTTATGGCAGATTTAATAATTTTAATGTCTTAGAACTTTAATTATAATAGTAGGGGAAGGTTGCTCAACTCGTACCTGCGCCTAAATCGTACCTCCGCAATTTTGAAGAAGCTATAAGGCCTAAACTTCCAAATACAGTGACAATACAACCAATTTAGCCCCAT
>JARJDW010022786.1:0-10384 GCA_030264715.1 Adinopsis sp. GC000173 | reverse complement strand
ATTTCAAATAAACAACTTTTTGTTATAATTTGAATCCAAGTAAAATGTGATATACAAAAACAGGTTGTAATATTTAGGAAGAAAGTGATAATTAAGTTATAAAAACATGATTGGCAAGAAATGTATGCTACATCAATAAATTTTAAGAAAATATTTAATTTATTAATACACTACAGTTAATAATTTTAACAAAACCATATTTAAAATCGTTCTAAATCAATTTAGAAAGAAAAGATTCGTCTAGTGGTAAGTAAATGACAAAGTATTTTAAGTGTTTAAAAATTAAATTAATTAAAATAATAGGTAAGTACCAATTACTACATTTTTTATT
Source organism: Adinopsis sp. GC000173 (assembly GCA_030264715.1). Lineage (NCBI taxonomy): Eukaryota > Metazoa > Arthropoda > Insecta > Coleoptera > Staphylinidae > Adinopsis > Adinopsis sp. GC000173. The sequence goes on along the minus strand of JARJDW010022786.1, from coordinate 10,053 downwards.
TAAATCTAAGCATATTTTGATTTAAAAACCGAGTTGTATCATTTATCTCTTAAAAGTATGACTGGGAAAAGAAAATTTTTATCTCACTAACATTCTAGTGACAAGTAAATGACAAAAAATTTTTAAGTTAGGCACAAATTAATACATTTTTGGGTTATAATTTAAATCCAAATATAGTTTGATACAAAAACGAGTTGTAAAATGTATGTGTGTTATAAGAAAGTGACCTATAATTAAGTTAAAAGCATGATTGGCAAAAACGCATGTTGAATTTCAATTTTTAAGAAAATTAGTCGACAATTACTACACTACTACCTATGAACTTTTAAGCATTAAAGTTCATCTAAGTCTATAATTTATTGTCTATTAATTAACAATGTTATTACTGCCTATACACGCGCTACCTTCTCATTTCATCTGAGTGCCGTCGTTTAACTTGTAGATAGATATATTAGAAATCAAAAGTGATTTTATATTATAAGAAAGCGACCTATAAATGTTTTTATCAAAATTGGTTGAAAAATATCGACGTGTGACTGTCGTAAATGAGAAGAAAAAAAAAACGTTCAAAGATCACTTTTATGGCTTGCAGCGAAATCTATAAATCAATCAAGGTTTCCAGGCTTATTTGTATATAATTCTTGTCGCTTATCACGCTTAATTAGTAACTAAACACTACGCATGTTTATATTGTATATACTCTAGCTGGCAATTTTGCGCACTTACCGGCTACAATTAACAATAACACGTAACAAGCAATCAATGGCAAACTACTACTTTCACATTTCACTTTGGATGATGAGGTGGAGGATCTGGCGCCGGTTGCGTTGTGTGACATTGCCATCCAACCGAATATTTATTTATCGATAAGCGCTAGGGTGTTGAATCTTGGTAATATGGTAGTAGAGCGGCAGTGAAAGTGCTCTCACTTACAGCGGCGACAACAACAGCAGCGTCGAAACATGTGAAACTGTTTGGCTGGCGTTCACCTTCTCTTTCGTTAATAAAATCCTCTACCACCCATCATCAACGCGTAGTGGGACAGCGATGTCAATGTAATAAAAAAATTTATATGCATTGTCTTGTCATCATCAATGGATATGTTTTTTTTGTATTCGCAAAGCCAATATATTATTAATGATAATTCTATAGTTTGGCGCTTTCGACATGTTTATTTGCAAATTATGTGCATTGTTTATGCGATAGATTGTTGTTGCAATTAAAATTCGGGTTTCAAATTACCAAAAAAAATTTGTTAATTTGTGTTACTTAAAATCTAGTTACATAAAGGCTTTATGTAATATATCACTGGTACAGTTCCAATTTATCTTGTTATGTAAAAATTTTTGATAGTCCTAATTTTTTTCATCCGAAATATGCATTTTAACGTAAATGAACTTAGCTAAATCAAATAACGTCGTTAGGTAACTTATCAATTAAATATCATGTCGATTCATAATTATTCGGCATTTTTATTTCTTCTTAAAGAAATTATAGTTTACTATTCAGGTAGAACATGATATGCCGAAGGTGAATATGATTTTCTACACGAAGTGTTTGAATTTCAAAAAGTCAAAACGTAAATGGAACTCAAACGATTTTTTTATTAAGGATAACAATCAAGTGCTCTAAGAAAAATCTTAGATTATTATGAATCAAACTAATATTACCACGTGGATTTTTGCTCGGTTTCAAAAAGTGAAAATTTAAATGAAACTCAAACAAAATTTTTATAATATCTAATAATCTAGTGCCCTAAGAAAAATTCCAGATTATTATGAATTAACCTAATATTACCATGAAGATTTTTGCACACGTATGTAGTAGCTCGATTTCGCAAAAATTAATAAATATTTGCATTTTTGAAGCGTTGCGTTTTTTACAGCTTTCTTGAACGATTAATAAATTAATTTTCTATGATACGTAATACGCGCAAAAACTATTTAAGATTAGAAATCTTTCAAATTGGAAAAAAATATTAATTTAATACAAATTAAATTAATTAATTTATGCTAGTTATCATATTATGATGTTTATTAATTTTTGTAGCTATACTGCAATATTTTGCAATATTGAAAATGTAGTGATCGTAAGCTACGCACAGCTCTAAAATGTTGTAATTAGATGCAAATCGCGCATAAATTAAGCGCAAATCAAGTACAAATTGCGTACAAATCACACATAAATTGCTGAACTGAAACATATAGTAGGTTTTTTATATTTGGTACACGAAGTTATAGATTCGTTGGGTCTTAATATAATTATGGTTTTGAAACTTCTTAATATATTTATTAAACAAAATCGAAAACTTAACATATTTCATTTAAAAAATGTTAATGTAGGTATGCAACAGTTTGTTATTCTCTTCTGCCCGATTTTGTAAATTTTGATTTATTCTAAGAACATTTCTTTTATTTGTTATTTTTGTAGGCTTTTAATTTTTCCAAAAATACTATTTTCTAACGATTAAAATTTTTTATCTTTAACAGAAATTTGTCGATCAGAATCTATAATGATTTACTAAAAATACACAAAGTATTTTGTTTACTCAATTAAATATAAATACAGAGTGTTCGTAAAAGCTTAGTTAGATAAGTTAACATTGTTTTCTATTTGTGCATAATTAGATTAGTTGATAAAATCGTACAGAATTAGATTTTCTAAGGGTATAAAAGATGGCTAAATAGGTGTCATTGTTTTAATTAAAATAGTTGCAACAATGTACCGCAAATTATTACTCATCGCTATTTCATTGCTAATTTTAATTAGCTATATACACTTAGTCGACGCAAAATACTTAAGTAAGTTAAAATATAATAAAATATAATTGTATTAAGTTAATTTTGCATAATAACAATCTTGATAATTTTAGAAATTGAATCGGAGGGTAACAAAATTCCAAACTACGCTTTTTTACCACTCAACCCCCACGCGGAAAACCTGACAATTTTCATCGCCCAGGAACTATCCGATGTGCGTTTGAGATTTACAATTGATGCAATGTCAAATTATCCATATGTTGAAATAAAATTAAAAAATTACGACGGCGTTTTCAACGAAATCATCTGGAACGGTATACATGTATCGTCAAACAATGACACGTATTTGTATCTAGTAGGCTATTTTAAAATAATAGTAGTGAGGGATAACGGTCGCATTGGCATAACCGATGGGAAAGGACGGAAAAACTTTATAAATGATGAAGGTCGGGATATGCCCAAATTTGAGTATTTTGGAGTGTCGGCCGGTTTGCAAGGATCCGCAACGTTTTTGATCGACACCGAATATTTGTATCATTAACAAGCCTTATTTATTACCTATAGATAATATTTGTTAACAATTGTTTTTTATAACAAATTTGTCGGCCCAAACATTATGTTAATAAATACCTTTATATCAATTGAAATATAACCCAGAGTATCTGTTATTTATATATTTGGACTATAACACAAACAAATAAAATACTTAAAATTATCACTAACCATACTATATCAATAAATAAAATTATCACTACCTGAGATTGATAATCACCTATTAGATATATAAACAGGCAAAAATTGAGTATTTTCTCAGTTACAACTCGTACATTGAATCAATTACAATGCAACGTGCCACCGTTTTAATCGTACTCGCCTTGTGCGTTTGTGCCTTTGCACAAAACAACCTCATCCGTAAGTAATTCACAATTTAATCACGTTTCCATCTGGTATTATAAATCGGCTTAATTTCAATCAGAATTCAACGCAAACAGCGCATCCGGCTTCAGCTACTTCCCATTGTCCGGCAATAAATTCACGTTTGACGTGCAAGCCACCAATGATATTAAGGTTGTCCTCTACAAGACGCTCGGAAGCGTCCCGTATATCGAATTCACACTGCACACCGGAACGTACAACATGGCACTCGTAGACAACGTTATCGTTGGCGTGTCTCCGTCGACGATGATGGCACGCGACGCGCAACCACGTCCGTTGGTCGTCAGCTGGAACGAGACATGGGTTGGTATGCACGAAGGTGATGGTCGTCTGCTCATCGATTTTAAGCCACCGGAGGGTATGTGGTCGATTAGTTATGTTGGATTAGCATCCACCGCGCCGAAAAGCACCTTCACTTTCAACGTTGAACAGTTGATCGCATAAATTGTACTATTAATTGCTTAATAAACCGTATTGTTACTGTTAACAAGCTTTGATTTAAGCCACCCATGAGATTAATATTCATTTGTGAAATTGCGCTTGCGGCAAGCCATAAAATTGAAATACATAGTTGCTTAATTGCTTAATTATGATGACATATGTATGTGCAAAAATATTGTCTACATACTAAATCAATCGCAAACAAAACTCTACATTTCAATGATTTTTGCTAACTTTAGCTGTATGAAAAAATAGTGCCAATTTGATAATGCAATCGTGAGTATCGATACATCTCTTATGCGTATAATATGCAACATTTTTTGTTAAGTTAATCACTACAACGATTTTTATTCAATTTCAATGAAATTTTACGTCCGTTGTCCATCCCACAACTTTACCCGCAGTTAATGTGCTTTAATATTTTTTAAATTTATTGGTATAATATATGCAACTTACTTTACTTACTATAAAATTATTTACGAGTAATTCAGTAGCATAACATATGCAACTTTTCATACTTTACAGCTAAACAATATATTTTTTATATTAATAATATAAACCGCATTATATTTTGGTTTAAATTATAATAAATTATTGCCCACATTTTATTATTGTTCGTCTGGCTGGCATTGTAATAATAAATTCAAATTTTTCTAAACCAACTGTCATTGACGCTGTCGCGCAAACAATTGAATAAATTATAAACAATACTGTGCTCATTACAAATAGTTGGTGCGTGAAAGTGCTCTAATGATGACTAAAATATTTGGTTATATTATGTTAATATGCATTATTAAGTATTGTTCCAGTTCGGATACGTCAAGTAAGAATATTTTAGTAAAAAAACACAGATTAATTCAGTGTAGGGTTATTTCATAGGCGATGAAGACGATGATGATGATTTTAACGACAGTCTAATGCCATTTAATCTTGGAATAAACTTCTTTTTGCTACGTCATTTAATTACGTTAATTAATACCAAAAACAGTTCAATTTAAGCAGAAGCAAATTGTGGCTTAATTTAATTTAAATAAAAATATTAATTAATAAATTATTAACAAGGTTGTTTAGTTTTTATTGCAATATATATACCTCAAGTATTTAGAGATGTGAGGTACTCAATGGAACCCACATTGTAATTATTGTAAAAATTACTGGATGGAATCACCAATAATTGGTATCGAGATTAAATGAAATTCTATTCATTGGTAGTGATGCATAAAAGGTATGGGAATGTTCTTATCATAAGTTGGGATAAATTGTTATTTTAAATAAATATTTTTAAAATAGTTGGGAATGGCAGACATAATTTGTCTTATTCACATCTCTAAATTCAACTCTTAAAGCTATTTCTAGTCAAACACAGGTGGCAATTGTAATTTATGAAACATTAAAAACGGCCACTAATTAAAAATGCCTTCAAATCAAACTATAAACAAATTAATAGATATTAAATACCTATTGACATTGTGCACATCTATAATTAAACAATTAAGCAACATTGTAATTCGACCTTTTCAATCAACAATTTAAAGTTTACATTTTTAAAAAATATATTTTTTTAAATATTCGTTAGTTACTATCTTTCACTTGCTATAAGTTTGTTTATTTTCTTTTCTATGCACTTTTTATCTAGCTATATTAATGCCTGTTTCGTTTATAATAAATAAATTTGCTGGATAAAATTTTTTGATCATGATCTTCATGTCAATTTGTATCTCTGGCAACTTCTTGTTCAGTACTAATTAATTTTGTACTTTCTATTCTATCTATATTTACGTTTATTGCCCATACATTCTCTTTATTTTATTGTTTCTGTACTCAGTCGTATGACTCACAACTTATTTTAATAATTTAATTGCTCGTATTGTAAATATCAAATCTATTTATAAAATTACTCAGCAGAAAAAATGAGGAAAATGCGTTTTACTTGACGTTTTGTTTTTGCTTTAAGTACACACTTTCTTTCATTCCTAAAATAAATATTGTACATGAATAAATCTTCTTAGCTGTTAGCCATAACTAGCTGGTTTCCTTCTAAGCGCACGATTAACATTTACAAAATCAAACTGCAAGCGATGAATAAATACAAAATTGCTATTAAATTAAACAAAAATATAAATATAATGGCATATTTGACATCAAGTATGTATAGCTATTAACCAACAATTTTTCTACTTAGAACTATTCAACTAGATATTTCTCATTTTTTTTTATAAATAATAAATCGCAGTAAGATATATTATCTAACGTTATTGGCATTTGGATCTGAAAATATCGGACGATCCGTGGTGGCTTCAATGACAATTCCTTTCGCACCAAACACTGAGCGCAGAAACGGTCGCATCGACTCCAACAATCGTTGAAAGCGTAGTGCAGAATTCTAAAACACAAACACAATTAATAATAGTTATTAAACATGTTATGTGTCTTGAGCTAGGCGGATAGATAGATAGAAACGCATTAGAGAGAAAAAATGCTAATTTATACGTATTATTATCACAAAAAGCACCTTGGGTACTTTTACTATTGGTTTATTTGCATAATTATTATATTTTATGGTAAAGGGACAGTAACATTAACCATTAATCTATTTTAAATAAATTAATTAGAAGTTAATGTTATATATTTAATACCACAATTACTATTTTGAAATAAATTGCTTGTAAGCTTTTCAACTTAAGGATTTATTATTATAATAGTTAAGTAATAAACTTGTTAAATAACATTTTGAGCCAAATCAAAAAATCTGCATTATGCAAAATTTAATTGGCAAGCAATAAATAGTTAATTAGGTATTAAAGAAGCAGTCAACTTACGATCATAAAGTCGCCGACGGTTTCCGATAGATTCGTAACAAGCGTGAACGACGAACCGAACAGCTGATCGGGAAAATCGAGCGAGACGGGTTTGTCCTTCTCGAAGATGACGATGTCCTCGGTGGTGGTTTTCGGTCGGGGCGTCGTTGGTCGCGGCTTGTAAGACGTCTGGCTCGCCGCCTTCGACGGCTAAAACAACGAAACGTGCTACACTTAATAGATAATTCGATTTTGTGCATATAGAAAGTGACCGATTTAATTGTGTATCGATATTATGTCATATTTGTAAGATTATGAATTAGCATAATTGTGTTACATATATAGAAACAGCTTCCTTATACGTTAAATAATAATTGGAGTATTTGTTACTGATTATATAGCCATAATTGCAAGGTCAATGTTAGTAAAAACAAAAAGGATGTATATATAGATAGATATATGTATCGATACGCTATTAAATATTTAGCGCGCGTAATGTAATTAGAAATCAGCGTAATAATAAAAACATTGCTCAAAAACAATTGCCAAATTCGAAACAACAAGAAAATATACAAACATGAAAACAACAAATGTAGGTATAATACACGCACAACCACAACAAGTGTAAGAAGGATAATTAATAAACCAGTTATTTAGAAAGGTTTTTTCACTTATATTATATTGTATATTTGTGAATTAATTTAATTTTCAGTCAAGGTTGTTGTCCACACTCGAACACTCACACATACACAGATACAAAGTGCAATGAATGTTGGTTATATAATTGGTGAATGTGTGTAAGTGTGTGAGTGCGTTTGTAAATTTTTAGTAACAAACGTGTGCAGCTGTGTGCAGGGGGGCACAAATAAGACACCAGCAAAAACAATATAAATCGTTTATGACATTTATTTTATTATAATTATTAAAAAAATTGGAATTTATTTACAACATTAGCAACTAATTAAAAAAAAAAACAATTAAAATAAAATCGCATCTACTACAATAATTTTTGTATGCACATGGCTTATAATATATACATATACACACTACTGCTGTGAGAAACATTCAACCGAAATTTTAATAAAAAAATTATTTATAATGTTAAAAAAAACTAGTCAAAGTGAGAAAGCCTGCTAATTATTTATAGATATATATAAAAAACATAAATGTGCAATGTACAAAGAAACGCTGTTTTTGGTTTCTAGCTGGGAAACGTTCAAATAAAAAATCAAAAAGAGCGTTTTGCCTAACAATAAATACAAAATTTGATAGCTTATCAACTAGTGACTTAGGGAGACTCATCGGTGGCACTATAAAACAATTCAAATCCCCCATAAATTTTTCGTTTTCGTTTTTATAATATATAAAAAATTTCGGATTTTGTTTATCCCGCGTACGTGTATTCGGCGTGCGTTTCAACGGCGGGTGGTGATGGCGGGCCACCGCCACCGCTCAAACCGCCCAGCAGCGAGCCGAGATTCAGGCCGCCGCCGCCGCCCGACAAACCGCCCGAACCAGCCGCTAGCGTTTGCACGCCGACGCTGACGAGCGGTCCGCTCGCCTGCAGCACCTTGCCAATGGTGCCGGAGATCGCGTCCGACAGCGTGTTGACGGGATCGCGCGGCGCTTCGATGCCGTGCGCACGATTCTTGGCAATGTTTAGTCGGTCCAGCTGGGCGACCCATCTCGTTTTCTGATCGATGGCGTTATTTATTTTCTGCAAAGGTTTTGAGACATGCAGTGGTGTGTGAAAGAGGTGGGAAGAGCGCATGCAACATTCAAGTTAGTCATAATAATAATAATTTTATTGTATCGCATGCATACGTACGTTGAATACGAAGCCGAGAATGGCGTTCTTGATGCCGAATTTGAGGTCCTGCTGCTGGGAGCGCTTGTCTCGCACCGCATCATCCTCGTCCAAGTCCTGCAAGCGCAAACAACACAAACAACAACAAAATTTGCAACAACAAATCGAAAGTTATTTGTCAATAGAAAGTAAAGATGAGTGAAAAGCGTTCAACGGCATAACAACAAAAACAAGCGCAATTTTATTTTATACATTTTTTCATCGCCGCATTCTAAAAACGAACGCGATTAAAGACGGCGTTTTAATTCAATGATTTCGCACAGATTTTTGTTGAAAATTTATTGACGATGAACATGCACGAGGAAAACGCGCATAAATTACATAATTTCCTGCTTATTATTAAAATACATTCTTCTCCTCTCAAATATCAAGTATGTTGCGTTCAAGTTGTTCATGGCGCGCGCGGCGATCAAAAACGTGTGTCGAAATCGTAAATTGATAATAATTGGCGCTAAGTGCGTGTACTTATTGCATAAATGCACTCACAATCATAACATATATACGCGCAGTGTCAATGTGTGTGTTTTTTGCCACTTGCGAACAAAAAATCTCGGTCACGTCGAACACACACCGATTGCCTAAAAATGTCCCAATTAATCCGATGGTGATGCAACGACATCAAGACATGAGTGTGTTAAATTTACGTAAATTGCTACTTGTTAATCCAATCAATCGCCGGTAAATCAGTAATTCAATTTACCGGCAAATATTTTTTGATATCTATTATACCTAGAAAGTTGGATGCGATGTTATCATTTTTGCTGGTGAATTGTGTAAGAAGGTTTCATACGCAACGTTAAGATATAAATAAATAAACGTTTTGTAAGCTTTCCGTAACTATAATACGACAATCTATGTACATTATTTTAAAAGTTTAATGTGCGCGCGTGTTTTTGTTGAAATTTTTGTGTTTCTCGGAATTAATTGCCAAAAATTAGAAAGTTCTAACGGATTTTAAATGCATACTATATGCATTCAATTAGCGATAATTGCGCTAATCTAATAATCAATAAGTAAGCAACAACCTTGCTTGCATTACGTCGTCCTTGAAACATAAGCCCAATGAAGACGCAGAAGAAGGAAGAATTAAGCGCACTTAAATTATGATAAATTCAAAAATTATTAAGCAATCGGATTAGTTAGTAGATATTAATTATGTAATTTTGTTGTAACACAACACGCGTTTGATAATAATTAATTTGTTATTATTGAACGGAATCAAGAGGAAGCCACTTAGAACAATTTCCTATAA
>JARJDW010022783.1:0-24161 GCA_030264715.1 Adinopsis sp. GC000173 | reverse complement strand
TTTCTTCATCCTCTTCACCCTCCGAGTCAACAAACACCCACAACGCTTCAACTCCAATTTCAGAATCTAATTGTTGAGCCACCTATAAAATTGTATGTTTATTTAGACAGTCTTACTTGTTAAAAAGCAACAACCTCTTGTAAAAACTGTTCTCTATTAACAATTGGATGTAAAATCGTCGATAATACAGTCAAAATGTGATTTACTTCGTAGTTGGCAAACGGTGTTGATGTTTCTACGTTTAAAGGCGTTTGAATGAAGCTAACCGCCCATGACGAAATTCCTGCTGGACATCTGTAATACAAAATTTAATTTAATCGATCCACTAACTATAGTCTACTCCCGATTATCTGGGCTGCGAATTAATCCTTCAGAGTCTGGACTTACAATTTTTTTAAACATTTTCACGGTTGTCATGCATTTTAAAGAAATTGAGACAGCTTTTATTTACTACCAGTCAACGCTAATTGCCAAAACTATAATAAATTGTCTACAAAAATCAAAAATACATATGCTAAGCATAAATTTAACGTTCTAACGCTATTACAAAGAACTTTGTAAAATCTTACAAAAAGGGGGTAAAAAGTTTAAAATGAAGCGTAAATGTGCGGTTACGTATTAAGGGTTGAAGAACACTGTTAGTCATATTGTATAATACACGTGATGGTATTTTTATTTTTAATGAAACGTTTTCGGGATATCCAGGTTTTCGATTCTCCGTGCGTTTTAAATCGCTGATTAACCTGGATAATCAAGAGTAGACTGTACAATATAAATCCTACCTTAAAACATGATTTAATATAAACATATGATCCTGCCAGGATGCAACTCTTAGCAATGCATTCACCAACATTTCCAGCCAGGCCCTGCTCTCTTTGATGAACTCAACATCTCGTATCAGTTTTCGTTGAAACTTGAATAAAATTGAAATGCACAGACGTACATTTGTTAGTATTGTTAATATATGCGGTGGAGGCGTTTCCATTGATAATGAAATTGGTCCATTAAGTTTTATTTTGGCCATTGTTACCAAGGTATTGATAATGTTGTCGATGTAATATTGAATCTAAAATACAACATTGTAATATTGTGCATGTTAACACCCAAGTGAGTTAGACAATTACTTGATGCTGCAACATGCGTGATGAATAAGTATACAAGACATGATTTTCGTGTATTAGCTTGTAGATACGCGTCAGCATGTCCTGAACATTTTGAAACGTCGCTCTATGAAATGTTGCTTTGTTGAATGTATGGGTGGCGGTTAATGTAACGCCATCAGAGCATTGTCCTCGATTTTGTACGACTGATGACTGCAACGTCCACAATGAATTTTGCGCCTCCTCGCAGTCCCTGCGCAACTGAACGATTTCGGACGTATTACAAAGCAACTTATTTCTAACTTGCAAATAAGATATTAGTAATTCGTACAATGGATGTTGTTTTACAGCAGAACCCTTTGTTTCAGCATCAATAAAATCTTTGATAAATTGTTCGAGTGCTTCCAGCTCGCTGTTTCTGTAAAGCGCTTCGAGCTGCTTTTCCGTGAAAGCTTTTATCTGCACTTTCGGTTGTATCACTTCAACGGTCTGTTGACTGACTGTTAGCTCTTTTAATTCTTTGTGCAAGTTATGATACATGACATCGATTTCTTTAGCCTGCTGGAAACTTTTAACCGCCTCAATTGTTAACTGATTTATAGTTTCTATTTGACTTGACGATAAATGACTGCAAACAATATGAATCAACATATTTATTTAGCTGTGGCTGAATATATCTACCTAGTACTTGGAACGATCCTATCAATTACTTCACTAAAATAGCGATTATGTTTATAAATATTATCTGCGCAGTATAAATAATATTACCTTTCACATTTTGGTATTGTGTTAACAACATTATCATCCTCAATACTCGTCAATTTTTCTTTGTCATCGATTAGCGCATTGGTTTCCATACATTTCGACGCTTCATCACTCGCTTCGCAATCATTTATCTCAATTTTCTTTTCCTGTATCGCATTGTTCTCCACTTTCTGTTTATCTCGTTTTTTGCGCTGTAATTTTTAACAATATATCGATATTAATTATTTGATAATTTGATTTATAATTACCGATCGCAATGGCTTTTCCTTTACTTGTTCCATTGTACATCAAATAGGAATAAATAAATTAACATTAAACTAAAAATTTATTGTTTATTGGAGAAAATGTTAGTGTTGAATCAGCTGTTTTGTATCAAAATGTTGGCGTGAAGTGAGCAGAAGTCATGTTTTAGAGCGGGAAATTTGAATTTCGCATAAAATTAACACTGCAATTATTCATACAAGCAGCAAAATATTTATTGTATAAACAATAAATGTCATTTTATCATACGTGATACGCCAGCATGAATTTTATTACTCATTTTAATGGCGAGATGAAATTGTATTAAATTACAACACAGTGAAAATATATCTTTTTTGTTGCTTTAATTTAATATCGATAAAATTATAAATAATATAATACATGTAATAGAAAATGTTTAAAAACTACATTTCTAGCCCTAACAACGATAATTGCTTTAAAAATTGTGTTGCGTTATTTAATCTTGAAGCACCATAAACGATTCGTTTCGTATTACCACTGGTGGTTTTTTGCTGGAAAAACACGTATTATTTACATATGTAATCGAGTATATGCATGATAGAGATACCTTTGCATAGTCAGCTAAGTTTTGATATTCAATGTAATTGCCACCACCCACAATAAAAACAAATGCATCTTGGAATGGAGACCTATTTCTAGGAATGTCAGCCAATTTCAATTGCTTTGGATCTAAATAATGATAGTCTTCCATCTCTTGGCTATTTTTAAATTCCATCAGATGATCGACGATTCTTGTAACAGGAAGATTCTACAATATAATACGTAGAGTAAATAAAGTTTCAAGCTGCATTAGCCATCATCCATTTGCCACAATGGATTGCTCCAGGTCCTAATTTAGACCTTCAAGAGTAATATTTACGAGCCTTTTTACAAGTTTTGATTTAGACTGCCAAATGATTTCGTAATTTTAGTGGTCCAATTTAAAAGATGTTATATTATTCTGCAAGTAAAGCAGGATTTTTCTTGTAAGTTTTCCCTGCAAATTGAATCAATTGATATAATCTACCAACCCAGCAATAACTGTCCAATTAATAAAGCCCAAGTGGGCTAGGTGTAATTGGTTAAGAATTATCCAACATTGACATGTAAACCCTTTGTAATAATCACTTCTCTTGAATAAATTTATATCAAATATTATTCTGCAATAACATTTCTGTACGTTTAAATCAAAATTGTCCAATCTAGAGTAATTTTTCAATATGCTGGACAATTTTAAGTATTTTTACAAAGAAGTTTATACGATTTCACTTTTAAACAATTAAATGTTTGTACATTGAAGATTGTATGATTTAACATTCGTAAGGGACATTTCACCACCAATAAGGTTCTTTAATTATTACCTGCCTTCTGGTAAATTAAGCTCTGGATCGTTCAGAACGGGCAATAATCCGAAGGGAAGTGCGATTGAAATCGACTAAAGCACAAATTTTCTCTTTGCAACGCTATTTTAAATTGAGTGGTATAGTGTCCACTTTATATCCAATTTACAAATTATAAATTTACATACTTCCCATTATAAATAGCAGTATGAAGAGCAAGTTTGTACTTTACCATTCTCCACTTTAGACTATTGCCCGTTCTAAGCAAGCTAATATGACAAATGGATGACGGCTATTAACGAGTAACTAACATGTCGTTTAACAACTAAATTTTTAACGCCCTCCATAACAAATGATGAACCCTGCGATACCAATTTCGAAAACATGCTGACTGTTTTCGTCCCTGCACCCTCATAATTATTCGAAGTAGTTGGTAGTTTAGAGAAGCTTTTCCATCGCTTGATGTAGTTCATTGCTGTCATATCGCAACCGAGCTCGCTAAGAACACTTTCAAACTTCTTATACTCGGCTTCGCTGATCTGCGGATTGCAAATGAAATAAACAATGAACAAACGTAGTTTATCTTCGGGTGTGCCAATCTCGGGATCGGAGATGATTTCAATAAGGCTTTTATCCAATGTGGCTCGACTCATTATCTTCTCTTCCAGCTCAAAGAATGTGTCCAATTTTCTTTGTTTGATGCTATTTAGAATTGCTGTAATGCAGCGAGCAAGTTAGATGTAATAAATTTATTGGAATTTAGTTGATTACCTGTAGCTACCGTTGTATGCATATCAATTAAACGCTTCTTTTCTAGTAATTGCGGTAATGAATTTATAGCGGATGTAATTTTGGCTGTATTATCGGAGACCATCGATAACGCTACATCGCTTTCCGAATCAATACCCATTGAGCTCTTTAATTTCTTCACTTCATCCTCCGAAGAGCGATATTGCTCTAATTCCTCCTGGATTGCTTCAGCAACTGTCGGAAATGGGGATCCCTTGTAGCTCATCCAAAACTTATCTTTATTGTCTAGTTCACACGCCTTATTTTTCGCTCGCACACCTAAAGAGAAATAAATATTTACATACATTCAAAATGAAATTGTGTACTTGTTAACCGACCTCCTGAAGGTGTCGTCTCCTCAATGACGACACGATTTAAAGCTAGATCTAGTACGTCATGTGCAAGTGCTTGATACGTCCACGTGTGGTGTAAAGGCGTTGCCATATCAATATTCCTATCTAAGATTATAAGTAATGGTCGTTGAAAGTTAAAATTGCCAGCATGTACATCCGAATTGAACAAATTGTTTCGCGCATCGAATAAATTATCACGTAATTTCTTATCTAACTTCTTCGCTACCATTTCGGCCGCATTCCCCTTTGGACTTCTTATAATAGGCACGCTACCCAGCGTAACAAATACAGAAAATAAACAATCAACCATTGCGTCCATTATATCATCCATTTCCGTATCTTTGATGTCTCCCTTATTAATTGCTGCAATTTAAATTGAATCATTTTAATATAACCGGCAATAATTGTTGAAATTTACCATAATACGATAAATTATCACTATTTTGGTGCTTTAAAATGAACATATCATCTTCTAACGCAATGAAATTAACGTATTGGTCGTAAACTTTGTGAATGTTAGCGACACAATTCGCTTGCAAAGCGGCTGAAGCCAAATCCTCCAATTTCTGGCGAGAAATCGGCGATATAAAATTTAAATGATAGATATCGTAAGTGCCCTTATGAAAATCTTGACTAATACGGCCCAAATTCTCATCGGTTGGTGCACAAAAATATATTGCAGGTACTTCTGGAATTGGATCTCGGTCCGAATGTAATTGCCTACAAATAAACCATTGTAGATTGCGACATAAATTTTAAATTGTGAATACTAACGCGTATAAAGTGATGCCTAATTCTCGCAGTTCCTTAACTGATATTAATGGTGATATAATGTCCTGGCCGACCCTATCATAAATAAGAACTTTCCAGACTGGTTCAGACGCTCCAAGTTTTGTTTGTGTTTGATTCAGATTAAGCATCTGCTTAATCGCATCTAAAAGGCATCGAATTAGAAAGATAATTATATAAACTAATTGATAATTAAACTTACTGATTTGTTTCTGTCTTAAACTAGCCATGATTAATTATTAATTATATTTATAAAACATAGGAAAATGAGTTGACGTTTACGTTGTCATTTTGTCAGACTACGTGTTTGAAAACCAGTGCGACAACCTAACAACATCAAATTTTAAACAATTAAATTAAAACAAAATTTAATAAAACTACATTGTTCTTTGCAATAATTAAATAAGATAAAGCGAATTAAATAAATTATTGTATTAATTGAAAGTTATTTAAAAACGACATCTCCCATTTGCGGTATCTAGGGGTTGGTAACACTGAATGACGGTGCTCCGATCAAGGCAAAAGTACTGTTTTAGACGGTACTGTTGTTGTATAAAAGTCTAATGTATAGTTTGTGTTCGTCTTGCATGTGGTCAGATTCTATCTTGGCTTGAATTCAATTTTGAGGCCACAATTAAAGCTGAATACAGTGTGCGATTTAAACAATAATGGTTTTAGCTGAGAAGAACAATGAGAGCGCCAGAAATGGACGTAGAAGTCGAGGGACAAGCCCAAATGGACATGTACAAGCTGAGTCGACAAGTGAAGATGAGAGTTCAGGTATATGAGAAAGTATTCATATTTTCATGTTTTTCTGATTATTGATGCTGAGAATGAATACATCTAACATAGGATATGCATAATTTGACTGATTTTATTTACAATAAAGCGATATTGTTTCGTTATGAATCATCATTGATATATCAATTGCACAAAAAATGGATGATGATGATAAAGCTTTTATTGCGACCCTTCGTTGACTGCACCAGTAAACGACAGCCATATTTCAGTTCCAGTTGATAAAATACGCGTTGGAAGAGATTATCAAGCGATTTGTCCCGAACTACAACCAGAGAATCTTAGGAAACCGGAACTATTAGCCGATCGAGCTTTGCTTGTTTGGTCGCCCACAACAGATATTCCAGAAACGAAACGTAATTAGCGTCTGCATGCTCTTAGATCTATATTAATCAAATGTAATGTTTTATAGTTGAAGAATATATAGTGCTGGCGAAGGATAAATATGGCTACAACGGCGAGCAAGCGTTGGGGATGCTCTTCTGGCATAAACACGATTTGGAAAGGGCTGTCCTTGATTTGGCGAACTTCACTCCATTTCCAGACGAGTGGTCGGTAGAGGATAAGGTTTTATTCGAGCAGGCATTCCAATTTCATGGAAAAAGCTTTCACAGAATACGGCAAATGGTAATTTTAACCAGATTTTAAAATAATTCCTTTGTAAACAATAGTCTAGTCGAATTTAATTTATTATATGTATGTATTAGCTTTTTTATCGTGACAACTCGTATGAATTCAAAACTTCACTTACATTATTTATGGTTATGGCAATATAATTATTCAATGTTGATTTATTTGACAGTTTAAATAGCGTTTGTGCAAAAAATGCACAATAAGCCATTCGCATAAAAGATTTCGTTAAATAAATAAATTGAATCTAAATCGGAAATGCATTCTGTATTTGAATGCTCGCAATGAAAGTAATTAATACATGATAAAAGCGATGATGGTGCAGATTTTTTTCCAACCGATCGAATTTGCTCAACCTTCATCACGGCAAAGAGCCGTGACGCAACAAATAAAACAAAATGGCATTTGGGAGTCGACATACAAACAAAAATAAAATATAATCAATAGTTTCGCTAAACCTGTTAGCAGATTAATTACTATATTTTGCACGCACATGCGAAAAAGCATATTACACCAAAAATTCGTCGTCGCATCGCATAAATTCAATTTCAATCGGTTTCATTTCATCCAATCGCAAACACGATTTTGCATTTGAGAAGATGCAGGCGCCCTGATTTCCCATCCAACCCTCTGCACAAACACAATCTTTTATGTATACTAAATGAAGATGAATTTTAGCGCTTAACGTTTTTCAATTTATTTATGCTAAAACACGAATTTATTTATTATTAAAGACGGGTTGCTTTCAACAATCCGAAAAACAAAGCTTTGCTTTAAAATTTAAAGTATTTTAATGTGCTGATAAAGGAATTTAAATTATTTACATACATTTTCCTGTCAGTGAATATTTAACATCTAACTTGTTATTTTATTTTTTGTTTTGTTTTTGATTTACAGAGAAAGGATATTTATTTATTTTGATGGTAATAGGCTAAAATGCATGTACGTGGTTTCTTCAAGGTACAAATTATACATGAAGATCAAAAATCAAAAAATATATTTTCCCATTGTATGCACATAGATGAGGGGCGCCATGTCATAATCTTTTGTGACGTTTTCAAATCTAAATTTGACTGCGTTTTGTTCCACTGCAATATTTCATGTAATCATCTTCAACATTAAAAATATGACTCCATTCGCGTTTGCGTATTTATGCAAACATGTACGCTTTTAAACGTTGTAAAAAGCAAACCAACCTTACAAGCCTTCTTATGGGAGAATGAATATAGTTATATTAAAATGGCGGAAGTCTTCTAAGGCTGGGAGGGAATGTGGTAAAGCGGAGAGCAACAAGCAAGAGCAGAGCAAGGATTACAATTTTGTCTACTCAAGTTATGACAAATATAGTGACATTTTACATTGTTTATATGGACGCTTTGCTCTGCTCTTGTTCTAAGCGTGTTCTTGAGAGCAAAGCAATGTGCAAATATATTATCGTTGTTTTATTATCGCTCATTGCTCTCCGCTTCACATTCCCGTCGTAAGTCGTACTATTTCGCTTAATAATATATTACATCTAACACTACTTGCCGCAAACTGCAAACGTATGATTTATTGGAGCCTTGAATTTAATTTGATTACATGTGATATGCAATGCTATTTGCGTATTAAAATTTGAAGAACGAGAGAGCGGTTACGATCAAGATTCTTTCCCAATCCAAAATTGTTTCAAGAGGATTAAATTCAATATATGCATGCACATATTATAACACTAGGACTATTATCATAAATGGTAGAAATAGTTTATTTATTTAATAGTAGTAATTAGTTATTAAGAGTGATGTTTATAAAAGTATTAATTGATTTTTATCGTTTAGCTACCGGACAAAAGCATTGCGAGTTTGGTAAAGTACTACTACAGCTGGAAGAAGACAAGATCGCGCACTAGTCTGATGGACAAGCAAGCACGCAAATTGAACGCACCGAGAGAGGAAGGCGCACCATCAGAAGGTGGCTCCGAAGGGGGCTCAAACGATGACTCAGATCATGACGATAAGGTAAGTTTTCTTGCTAAATTAGATTTCTCCTTAATAAAAAAAAACAACAACATATGAAGGAAGCGTACGAAGTAAGCATGGTTTTGTTATATTTATTATTACTATTTTTCGATATATTTTGAGTATAGTTGCATGCATTTGATTTTGATTAATTTGGGTTATTTTGTAAAAAACAGGCGATGGTTTTTTAGTGCTAAATTTTAGAGGTGGAAGAGTGGTAGCTCTAATTTTTAGCTTCATTTTGTTGCGTTTAACAGTACAGGTGTTACAAAACAAAACAAAACAAAAAAAAAGATTCTTAGCGACAATTTGTTTAGTTATTTTGATTTAAATATACCTAGATATTATCTTGCCTTGCAGAAATGGACAATACATCGTGGCATACGACGTAAAAGTGGTTCGCCACTACGTGCCGGCCAGGCACACGATGAAAATACTTCCCAGGTAGTTCAAATCACTCTAAAAAATCAAAACAAAATCGATTCTTCAATCTAATAGCGCATTATTTAATTTATTATTTTAATTTATTATTCATCATTCACAAACCAATCAGAATCATTGAGCGCTTTTTTATGCTATCAATTTATCATCAACCTTTTAAGTTTATGTATTTTTATTATTATTATTTATTTTATTTAAATGTAGCCTTCTAGCATTTCTTCCTATCTATATATTTATTTATTTCCCTTTTTTATTTCAAACCTGAAAGGTGTTGGTAACTAAAAAACAAACGCCATTTAGCATCAATTAACACAATTGCATCTTGATTCATATTATTATTGTTTTAATTTTCAAATAGAGCAAGCATTTTCTCCTATTTCTATACAAATATACCTTCATACCTAGAACATTAAATTACTATTATGACAGCAAGCTTGTTTATACTTAAGCGTAGATACAAGCTTGTTACAAATTTGCAATAATAATTTATTGACCACAAAGTGTTATTTTTAATCGTTTTGGGTTTGGTTGGTATGATTGTTGTATGTGTGTGCAGGGTGAAAGAGGCTCATGTTCTAACTGCGGAGTCGGCTGTACCTACACACAAGTCACTCCCAAGGGGACGCTCTGTAATTCCTGTTATCTACATTGGAGGTACGTTGAAATAAATGAAAATCATAAAAATTAAACCAAATTCTACAAACAAAAACAATTTGAATAATTCTAAATAGATTCAAAATTGATTTCAATACAATACATAAATATTTGCTGTACTCTTGACTTATTCAATCATATTACTCAACAATCAGTAGATATTTATGAAATATATAAATACTTATTAGAATTGTTTAAATGCTGCTTTCATTTAGTTTTATCTTAGTGCGATCAATATCAAAGTGATATAAAGTAGATGAAAGCTAGGTTTAAGTAGATGTTAGAAAGTTTGCTATGAGTTTAAATAATCAAAGAACAAATCGAAACGATGAAATTTATGATTCGATGTACCTCCTATAGACGTACGGGCATTTTGAGGCCCACTTCGGGTCCTACTGGTGGCAAAAGGGGCACTTTACCGGGAGTCAGGCACAAGCGTAAACCCCCTCGCGGCATGTACATCAATCATGACGACCTAGCCGCTATGGCAACAAGTGGCGCTGGAGTTCTTATGCTCAAGGCGCTAAATCGCGAACAGGATTCTCTACAGAGAAAAGTGAGTAATATACTAATCAATAAAAAAAAACAACAATGATCATCCCATGTTTTTTCTATTTTTATTATAGCGCTTTGCTCTATGCATGTGTGTTCGTTTTTTGAATGTCTACACTTTCATTTCTAGCTTAGTCCTTGACGCATTTCTCTAATTTATTTATGCTTGTAGTAGATTTTTATGCACTGAATATTTTAGGATGATTTGACTACCACAAAATTACCTGATTATAAAATGCAAAATTATTATGTATAAAACAACATTTTTACAATTATTACATATTTTTTATTCGAATTGCTTAATCATCGAACATTACGTATGTATATTATTGTTTTTGTTCCAGATACAACAAAACAAACAGCAAATCAGTACGCTGAAACGAAAACACTCCGAATCGATTGAGGATTTGCGTACTACCAACGATAATACGTCACGAATAAATGCACGTTGGACTAATGAGGAATTACTGTTAGCTGTGCAAGGTGTGCGTAAGTATGGTAAAGATTTTAAGAGTATAGCTGAAGTATTGGGCAACAAAACGGAGCATCACGTAAGAACGTTTTTTATTAACTATCGCAAACGTTACAACCTGGATAATGTATTGAAAGATTACGAGAAAGATAACGGTCCGATAACGGAGGAGACAGCCGAAAACGAAAAGATCGAAGTGGATGAATCAAATAACGATAATAATAGTGATGTTATTTGCTTGTCGCCGTCGCCGGTTAAAAAAGACTTTAAGAAAATCGCCGTCGCACAGGCGAAATGATTTTAATTTATATATATTTTGTCACATTTAATATTTGTATAAAATGTTATTATCTTTTTTTTTCATTTACTTCTCGTCTTCATTCTTTTTAATAAGCTAGAAAAGAAGAACGTACCTGCAGTTTTTTATTCACACCATATCGCGGTTAATATGTAAAGAAAAAAGGAAAAAAACTGTAGCGTCGATTTATATCAAAGTGTGTTCACTGTAGTAGATTTAAAAAAAAATTTATTATCAATAAACATAATGGAGATGTAACGAGAAACACGATATTCAATTATTCTCATGATGTAAAGTTACATAAATTAGTCATGAATTTGTTAAAAAATAAGCAAATTTATAATACTAAACAATTATATCGATAATTTATTATTTAAATAATATTTATTTTTTACACATACATGCATAAGTAATTACACAACTACATTTTCTATAAACAAAAATATTATCTAACGTCCAGTAATAAAAACAAATTGAATTAGGATATATGCTTAGGTTATTTATTATATGTAGAAAAAAATTGTTCCTTTATTATAAATAATAATTAATAAAATAAAGTTTAGTTTGGCTGAATAAGATAAAATTTTGCCAAAAAATTTAAGAGGAAGAGAGAGACATATTTTAGAGAGTGCTATTTTTGGCGTATAATAATCTATTTTGGAACAAATATTCGATTTTTTTATTAATAACTTATTTTGGATTCTCTTGTAAATATACTATATAATATAATGATAATATTAATATAGAATTAATGTTAATTGCAGGATAATCAGAACGACACGTTTACTATATTCTGATTCTCTTGTATTTATTAGCAATAATAATACTGTATACCTTTCGTATTTGTATGTTTCTTAATTTCAGTTATAAGCGTCCTTTATTTTTCTACATGCATAAACATAATATTAGTAATTTTAAGGTTTATTGCAATTATACAATTAATATAAAATTTTATGCATCAATATACACATTGCGCATATAATAAATCTTTTTATCTCAAATCCCAAATTATATCAATCCTTTCACCTGTTTTAACTCTGCGGAAACAGCAAAAATAATAAATATTTTTATTTTTTTTTACTTACATATCACATTTTGCATCAATTTACACACTAAAATGTGTCTGTTCAATTTTATTAACTAATACAAAAATAGTTCGATTAAAGCTTAGTAACCTTTTCCATATCGTTCACTCGTGGGATGAAATTTAGCTAGAAAATGAAAACCAAACCTAACCTAAAAGTGTAATATTTGTGAATAGTGTGAAAAGTGCATAGGTTTGAGAAATTTAAATGAGAAGCGGATTTAAAAATATTTGAAAGATAACGTGCATATTCCAATAGTAATAACATAAAGAAGGCTGTAGCTGCAGAGAAATAAAATAAATTAATGACATTTACTTATAACTGTCAAAAATGATACGTTTCGCGTAATACCGTTCGGATGATGTCGGAAATTCTGTCACATTTTGTTTGTCAAACTAATATTTTGTTAAATTGTAGTGATTGTTGTGAGGTTAGTTTTATAAATATTTAGCACATCAAATAGTAGTGATGGATAATTACCCACGGCGAATTTATGTGGAAGTGATAACAATGTGACTCCAATTCGGTGAGTACGTATAAAATGATTTAAGTCATTCGAGCGTTATTATCATTTATTATAATTAGTAATATTTGAATTGTATGTACAATTTTACATTTTCTTTTTCATTTTATTATCTTAAATTAGGACTAGATTTGACACATAAATACATGTTACATTAACTTGACACGTATTATTTCATAATTATACTTAAACTAATTACAATTCTGTTGCTGTTGATCGGTGCGTGTGAAAAATTGAATAGGTTATGTTGTAACAAAAATTTACAAATTACACTTTGCTCTGGTATAAAATAAAAACCGCTTTGATAATTTGTAAAAGTTTGTTTTTCATTTCTGATGCATTTATGAATAAAGTAGAAAAGATTTAGTTTGGATTTTCATAACCTGAGCGAGTTCATTTCAAACTAAATCTTTTCAAATTAGTGTTGTACTGTTTAATAAATCTAAAGAACATTGAAAGGGAGCATTCCTAACATGGAATAAAATGATACATTGATCTGACACACCAATATACAAACATACACATTCCCATTTCATGTTCATCATCGTCACGTTTTTTTTTTGTTTATTTATATTTATTTATATATAAATGTTAATTTTTGAGTATACAATCAAAAAGGAACTCTTTACATGTTTTTTTGCGCAATTTATTTAGCTCTGGCTGGCTCACTTTACAAACAATTATACAAAAAAAATATGGAATCCAACAAATAATTATCGATTTTTCGTAATCTCAGTTTAGTAGTAGTCGTTGTTGTCATGTTTCTCAATTTGTAGAAAATCGATCAATCAAATTTACAATTTTGATTAGTTATTTCACATTTTTTATATTATTCACACAATTCATTGCATTCGAAGATGAAAATTAACGTGTTTTACTATATTTATTTATATATATATATATATATATATTTATACTCCTCATGTATCATCTCTGAAAAACACACATCGCTGATGAATTTATTATTGTGTTGTAATTTGATTAACGCTTACATTATATCAAATTAATTAATTATTTATTATGTTTGGTATTGTAACATTGGTGCTGCTAGGTTGGGATGATGCGTTGAATTCATTCGTAATGCGGATAGACTTTTATTGTACCATTCATCCTCCGCGCTCATACCTGAAATCAAATTCATTAGAAATTTTAGCTTATAATTAAAACATTTTATTGTTGATAGTGAACGGGCATGATATTTTTTATTATTACAAGTTAATTACTACATCACAGTTTTAAATAAGATTGCATTTTCAGACTAAATAAAGCTTTGTGATTGGCACAACATGATAAACATATTTTGTCTGTAAAGTGACACGGATTGCATTAGTAATGAATGTATTCGTTTTTTTTGGGTTTAATATTAAATGAAGTAGAGTTGGGTAAAGATTTTATTAATTTTCACTCAATATATTGCGATTCTATGGAAATATCAACGCTCTAAATATGCAATTTTTGATTTTGATTTGTGATTGATACAAGACAATAGCATTGAGTTAAAAGTAAATATGATGTGTTGAAAATTCTAGCAGTGAACAGGTTACCGACTACATTCATTGTTAGTAGAGTGAATTTTAAAGTATTATTAATAAATTTATTAGTTTCTTGTGTCTTAATATTAAACAAAGTAGAGTGGTTTTAAGATTTTATCAATTTCCACTTAAAATATGATATTTTGTATTGTAACAAGTTTAATTGCTATGTCAAATTTCTAAGCGAGTGATGTTCCTGCATTTTTACAATAGAGATTTTCATCGTGATTGGTACAAGAGCGTAATATTGCGTTAAAAAGTAAATACATATAACATTTTCGGAAATCGAGCACTAAACAGGCTAAAGCAGCCTATATTACTACATCCATCCGCAGTACAGTGAATGATTTACATTTTACATTTATTAATTTACGTTTGATTTTTAAAATACTTTGCATACTAATATTCTAATGAATTGTTCAGCAAAACAGTTCTAAATTTCATGCACTATAACAAAAGTTACAGAATTTCAAGAAGCAATTTAAATGCTCTAGATTAATTTGGTGTGCTTGAACGTTTTTGATTGTGTGCGGAAAGTGTTTGCGTGTGTTGTTGTGTTATTGTCGATTTAGAAACTTACATTATTTTTTTTTTGATAATTATGCCGCTGACGCGTATACATTATAAGGTTGATTTTAAAAAGCGCTTTTCCCAAAAGGAAATTGCATCGTTTCCGTCAAGAAGCTCTAAGATTACGAACGACATCTCTAAGATGTTTTCCATTTCCTGCGCCTGATGATTTTCTACTAATATGGACATTTACGTTTTGGTAGAGTGGTCACAGTAAATTCACTTATCACTAGGATTTCCAACTAGCAAAAAACTAATTGATAATTTTACAAACTAATATTCAAATATTCCGGTAGAAAGTTTGAATTTTAAGTTATTATTATTTAACACCTGATTATTTGCTACTAATTTGAATTTGATAGGATTATTATTTAAATTCTCTGATCACTAGGATTTCGACTAGCAAAAATTAAATAATTGTTAATTCTACAAAATAATATTAAAATTTTCTAGGAATATTCAAGTAGAAAGCTTGGATTTAAAAAAAAAATATTATTTATTTTATTACGTTTGATAGAATGGTCTTTACTAGGATTTTAAAAAACTACAATCAAATTCAACATATTTTAATAAAAAATCTTATCCTTTAATTAATTATCATTTAATTGTGTAAAGACTTTGATTAGCAATGAGTAAATTAGATCAAAAAATGAAAATTTAAATGAGTAATCAACTTGTAACCTTTAAAATTGAATTAATTAGGTGGTATATATATAAAATTAATTTAATATTTATGTAAATGCGCTTACACTTACCCATTGCGTCCTGTCGCATGCCAGCCACCGTAGTCATATTTGTACCATGCGACATTGAAAACGATTGCGCCATTCCCGGATACGAACTGGTGCTCATCTAAAATGACAATAGAGCATTATTAATAAACGTGCAAGCTGGCATCGCCAAAAAATATAGATGTAATATGTACTATATATGGTATAGTAACGGTTCGATGATGATTGACGAGCGCTCGGCCGAGTTATATATGCTGGAATATATCGCAATAATTATTTGACTCGATTTGCATATTTCGTGATTTATACAGAGGCGAAGGTTGTTTCCGCGGCTTAGGTCCGTCCGACGCTTGATGGTCGGGCGGCTGTCGAAACGGAGAGGAAATGCGGTCGAAATGGTAAACTAATCAACTAACCTGTTTGACCTCAGTTAATTAATTTACCTGCGTCTCGCTAATCACTTAAGTTGTTACTTTACCAACATTTGATTTATTCATTACGTCGTTAAGATTTATGTGCATCATGTGCTGCTGCACAAGTTTGCACGAGACGCTGCCTTTCTTTTTTTGGTGTTCTATATTAATCGAAAAAAGTTTTTAATTAATTGTTGCATAAAATTGTATAGGTATACAAGAATTCATTGTTTTTTTTTTGTATGCTAGTTTCAATGAAATGAGAAATTGCGTTTTCTGCAACAGATTTAAATTAAAAATGAAATTGGTTGTTTATTTCTTTTTTACGAAAAATGAAATTATATCAATGTGGAGGAAGAAGAAACATCATTGTGTTGGTTTTCGTTTATTTCCTTGTACAGTCGTTTACGATAGGAAAATTGCAAAATTAATTGCAACTTTGTACAATTTAAGTTTTTTTTTGCTTTAAATTGTTAAAATTTCGGTTTTGATTATTATGAGACGAGGAATATATAAATTATCTATCTATGGAAATTTATTTGTTTTATGAAGCAAGGTGGAAAAAAAAACATTGTCTTGGTTGTGTTCATTTCGTTGTGCAGTTGTTTGCAATAGGAAAATTTTGAAAATTGCATTTTTTTACAATTCAACTTATTTTCTGCTTTAAAACATTGAAATTTTTGATTTTGACAATGAGGGACAAATAGTATTTTGGAGACTGTGAGACGATGATGCGTTTTAGTGTTCCGTTTGTTAGTGTAGCTTAGTAGGAATATAAATGTTCTTTTTATGAAAAATGAAATTATAATAATTTAGTTAAAGGTTTATAGTACGTTTTGAACTTCTTTTTATTTAAAAAAATTTAAATCGTAATTTTGACGATGAAGAATAATGGTTTGGAGATTATGAGACACAGATGTGTTTTCGACTTGCTGTTTTTTAGTGAAATTTAGTTGGAATTGTTGGTTTTTTTATTGTATAATAAGAAAATTTTAAAATGAATTGGAATTTAACTTTTTTTGCTTTGAAGCATTAAAATTTTTAACGGTTTAATTTTGAATTTTGAATATTATGAGGCGACGATGTATATTGATTTTCTTTGTTTATTAGTGTAGTTTACTTCCGATACCCAGTTTAATTAGGAAATGCAAATTATCTATATATGGCTATTTTTTATGAAAATTGAAATTATGTTATTTGGAAGGAAAAACATTGTCCTAGTTTCTTTGTACAGTTATTTATTGAAGGACAAAAATATTGTCCTGGTTTGTTTGTGCAGCTTCTTATTGCACAATAGGAAAATTTTGAAATTAGTTACAATTCAACTTTTTTTTGTTTTAAAAAATTGAAATTGTTAAAGTTTTAATTCGAATGATGAAGAGTAGGTGAAGAGAGTTACGGAGATTATGCAACGAGAGGATGTGTTTTGATTTTCTGTTTGTTAGCGTAGTTTATTTCAGATAGTTTAATTAAGAAATGTAAATTATCTATTTACCTGTGGGTAACGGTTAATAGCAGTAGGGTGTGGATAAGGTTGATACCCTCTTGCCGCTCCCGGGTATATATTCCTCATCATGGCGCCATTACAACCTGGTAGGACGGATGGGGCCAATGCTTTCTGCAATTGTTTCTCCTGCTTTCGATACTTTGCTCGTCTATTTTGAAACCACACCTATGACAAAGAAAAGAAGAAAAAAATAAAGTAAAATGTAAGGTAAACAAGGATTTTTGCGTCTTGCATGCATACTATTAGCGCGTGTAGTTTTCTAGCGGGCGCGCGGGAGGCGGTGGGAGACAAGTTTTATATATTAGTATTCCTTTGATGTAATATTGTAATGACACATTGTGTGTATGAAGTAAATACAAAATGAAAGGCATTTAACAGAACTATGTAGAGACTGTACCGCGGCAAACGTGCTTCAAGTCCCGGCCGTCCGCCCTCGATCCCATCAAATGGATCCGTAATCGAGTTACCCCTACCTTCTCTCATCCCTTATCATCGGATGAACCGCCCCCGCTCTCTTACCCGACTATAACATCCCCCAAAAACAGCCTCGTCGTTCACGACACGGCTGTCTTTAAGACGACCTAATGCATATTTTGCGACCTTAGCGCGCGCTCTCTTCTCTCTTTTATTTTCCTTTCCATCTTATCCATCCTATATATTGAAAGAGCTCTAGCTTACAATCCCTCACATACACACACATATATATCTATATATAACCAATAACATCATCATCATAATCTTTAACTAAATATAATATTGTTATTTTCTTATTTATCTAACATAAAATAATGCATTTTCAATTAAAATTGCCTTGGTGGATAGAAAGCCTTAGAATATTCGTCAATATAAGGCTATTATGTTATAGAAAATTGTCAAAATACATATAAAATGTACTTGTAAACATGGTTAAACTTAAAATGTAACAAGTATTTGCATATTTTTTAAATATTAATAGTTAGGTAATGTTTTATCACTTTTGGTGGATGCGCCGGTCTATTCGACAATTACGTGATAATTCCAAACAAATTCTAAAAGTAAAACTATTCAAATTTTATATTTTTATAATATTCTACCGCACCACAAACTACAAGAATCTATTGTATATTTTATTTTACATTTTACTAAGTTAATTGATTACATTAAATTTAATTGTAATCATTTTGAATCAAAAAATGTTTGTGGATATTTAAAGAAGGTTTTGTCCGATTCAAATTTTATTATTCATATTAATTAAAATGATGTTTTATAAGCAAAACTTGATTTCTCTAAAAGTAATATTTATAGCCAATGTGCGTCTATACGAAAAACAAGAATATATTTTTTATTTTTGCATTTTATTCTTCTAGTTGATTGCAGTAAATTTAATCGAAATCATTTTTAATATAATAAATATTTGTGTTAAATACATATTTAAAGCAGGCTTTTTTCAAATGTTACTTTTCTAAAACTTGTAGCAAATGTGTAACTAGATGAATAACAAGAATATTTGTTTTCTTGCATTTTATTATGTTAGTTGATTGTAATTGGTACAAATACATTTTGCACAAGTATTCAATTATACACTATGAATATTAGTTAAAATTATGATTAATATTTCTCTGACACAGTGACATTTCTAGTGAATGTGCAGCTACTAACAAATTTAAACCGCTAATCATTTTGAATAAAGAAACGGGTTGCTTTGTCTTGGTTAGAAGCATTTATTGTTTGATGGCGTTAATAAAACGCGTTTTTAATTTTGTGTGAAGATTGCGTAGATTAAAATAGAAGCAAAAAGGGGTTGCGCTGAATATATATGTATATATATATATATAGATATATACCAAATAGTCTAAAAAGGACAGCCTGAAAATGTATAGAGTATATATTTTAAAATGCACGGGAAACCGACAACTCGGTGCTGAACATGAATTTTAATTTCCCAGTCGTTTTATTTTGCGTCTCGTTCCTTTTCAAAATGGAAAACCGCCTTTCACCGAGAGACTTCTCATAAATATTTAATAATTTAATAACGCGAATTTTCATTAAGTAAACTTTAATTACGAGAATTATTCTGATACATGTTTTAATAAATACGTTCCTTTTACTTTAACTCCTTTTTTTCTCGCTCTCTCTTATCACTCTTATTTAATCATCACCACCATCACCATTTTTCTTTATCGCCTTTTACATATCATTAACTATTAAACATTTAAATATTCAAATTAATCGCATTCATTACATTACAGAATCAAAATTGTGAAAAGTAGTCCAACATTGCATAATTTTCGATGTTGGTGTTATTATATTTGTTATTAAACATCTTTTTCAAAAGATCTTGTCGATACAATTAACGTTTATTAATACTTTCAACTCTTAAATGATTTTCTTCCTGCAACACTTCTTTTGCTGACCAAAAATGGACTGAATATCTTTATGGTGGTGTATTAATACGATTGTTAAATTTAGGTTTTCGGCCTAGTTCATAACGAGAAAGTAAATTGCCAAATAATTAATAAAAGCCAAACGTAGTCTTAAAGATGAAAGTATAAGGAAAGTAGTTAATATTGAAATGAAATTGATTCCGATGATCTATTGTCTAATTTTTATGTGTAATAGGTAAATCTGCTCATTCTTAAATTTCTCTATTTATTTAATATCTGAATTCNGAATTCGTTTTCAGTTTAATTGATTATTCTAATTACAATATGATAATGTTAAAATATTATTAATTAATAAATGTAATTAAGCATTTTCATTTTACCATTCGTTGGAGGAGTATAATGGGATTTGAGCATTAAAAGAGTATTGTAAAAGACCAGAACGAAATGCATATGCGTGTAGTTACTTTGAAAAAACTTCTAAAGAATAATGTAATGTGTAAAAGATATCTTGTCAAGGAGCAGCAGAAGGAAGGAGTTCCTTTTTACACTCGCAAATAAAAAAAAGAAGAAGATGAGAAAAAAACTTTGAAAGCTTCAAAAAGGTATAAAAAAGAAAGAATTAGGAAAGGCAACATGCACAAACATCAAGTTAGTTAAATAACAAGAAAAAGAAGGCGCGCAGAACTAGAAAAACTATAAGATAGGTGGTGGTGGTGGTGGGTAGTACAGAAAAAAAGATCAAGAAAGTAATAATTGATTAGTTTGCTCTATCTATCGTAGAATTAATTCTTCGTATCTCATTTATGCTATAGCTATATAAGAAATTGTTATCCATCGAGAAAGAGAGCGAGTAAATGATACAGCGATAAGATAAGAGATGAGGGGCGGCGAGCAGAGCAGCGGGTTGGGTGTCTTAATGCGTGACTCAAATGGGGTTCTTGGAGGGACGCTGTGACAGTTGCGTCTCTCAGGACCCCGCGGGCTAACGAACACCTAATTCAATCAAACATCCGAACGAGTGCGTCCTGTCTACTATACACTCGCTGCTGCCAGCACACACATACACACACATACCACTCGATCTGTTTTTTCCTATACATAGAGAGACGGAGCAGCAGCGGCGGCGGCGAAAAATACGTCGATACTTTTTCCTATTGCGCGTTGTCCAACCTAATACAATTTCGCCACACACATACAACGAAAATTCGCTTCAAATGAAAACAAAAATAAATGGATGTTGTAACGATGACCTCAAAATTCATTTCATAATATAAAGCCACCAACAATTCGCATTTGTTTGATATTTGTGCCTCAAATACGATAATCACATTTTTTTTAAATTTAAGTTATGTAGACGTAATACTTTTTGTTAAATTAATACCATTTTAGATTTTTGGATTGAAATGTTCTGGTTTAGTCATAATGTTCAAATTTTCTTTACTTGCAATTAGACATTCCAATATGTCAATTCAACAATTGAGGTACAACCTGGCAATCTATAATATTTATTTTTTTACGACAAGATGTTCTTAATTTTTACTAAATACCTTTTTGCAATAAATAGTTCTATGACTTAACAGCTTTTCTTTCCTCAAAAACTATTGACACTTTGTCCCTCGGTAACTGTTTGACAATACTGTTGGCATAAATGGAAAATGGATGTCGCAACGATAACCTTAAATTTTATTTCATATATAAAGCATGGCCCCTAATTTGCATTCGCATTTGCTTGATTTTTACGCCGCAAATATAATAACAATCACATTTAAGTCAGATAATACATTTTCTTCAATTAATATTTTAATTTTGAATAGCAATGTTCTGTTTTAGTCATATTGTTCAAATTTCAACAAAAATAAATGGATTTCGTAACTACTACTTAAGCCCTGCCATCAATTCGCATTCTGTTGATTTTTACGCTGCAAATATATGACAATCACATTGAAGTTAGGCAATACTTTCTATGGAATTAATATCAATTTAATTTTTCAAATAGAAATACATTTTCTTTGCCTGTCACTCAATGAGCGCATAGTAGCTGCTTCTCTCCCGGTAAATGGCAATATCTTGGAAAATATTGCACGTTGTCTCGCTTATAACAACATTTTCTATATTGTTTGAACAAAAGAAAACCAATTTGAAGTATCAATGCTGAAAATATAACATTTACTTGATATTTTTGAGTAAGTAACTCGTTATGTTGCGAGATGCTGAAAAGTTACGTAGTCATTTTCAGATTTCAATGAACTTCTTCATTTTTTGAATAAAATTATTGCAAGATAATGTTGAGATTTATCTCAGGTGGTACAATTCACGAGGACAAAATAAGAATTTGTGATTATGAAAAAAAAAAATTATAAAAACTAGTAACAATGTATCAATTTTTAAAGGAAAGATGGACAGAAAAAGTGCGGATAAATGTGACCAATGTACAATACTGTCTCTGAATAAATGTTTATAATGGATATTATTAATGTAATAGATTATTTTATGCATTACAATATTGTAAAATTTACGAGAATAACTTCTCTGTCTGGCTACAAACAAGTGCATGTATTTTTATGTTTTGAGACCGCGATAGTTAATATTGTAGGTAGAGTAGTTTTTGTGATAAATCTTTCAATTATTAAACAGCTTTCAGTTTTTTCTAGGAGGATAATTCCATGGAGAGAATGCCTTCTCTGTCTTGCTACAAACGTTCATCTTACGAGAACAGTTTAACAAATTTTTTATTAACCGAAAGAATATTTTTTGTGGCAAACCTTTCAATAATTTAACAGTTTGTCGCATTTTTCGTTTAATTTTCTAGTTTTTACTTTCAATATTCTGCGATTTTTAAGCACAATCGACATTCAATAAAAATGAATAAACATGAGTATTCGAAAATAGGAAAATAGCACTTACATACAACCCCCATGTAATAATATCTATTTGTAGGGCAAGAGCAGTACGTATGAATAATTTAAGCACTAAAAAATCTATTCATTTATATATTTATTGAGTACGCATTACTTAAATAGCAAATATATTTGTATCTTATTAAATATTAAAAAAAGTCGTATTTTTTTTAAATTGTTTAGTACAGTAACATTTAAAGTTGAGGAAAAAAACATTGTTTGGATGGCGATAAATTACATACGAAAATAATAGAATTTTATCCAAATTCAATAATTCCAAATTAAATTAGAATATATTTCTGCAGGAAAAAATTAAATTAACTTAAACGTATTTAAGATTCTTTCAACTCTATTATACATCATAAATGCGTGTAGGCGTTTCATTTTATCGCATCGCGAATTTTTCGCATTGTTTCCGATTAAAATCAGTTCCTATCCTATCATCAAATGTTATTGATTGGGGAAGACCTATTTTTTACATAACCGTATTAAATTTCCCACTTTTTATAAAGAGAATAAATTCATTTTTAATAGATAATGTGCACAGTATCAATTCATAGTTTGAAAATGTTAGTGGAAAATATTGTAAAAAGCAATTTTACGGGCAGATGTAGTCTATAGTCTTGATGTATAAGCAGTCTAATTTGACTTAAGCAATTGTTGTTTAAAATTATTTTGGATTGGGATTTTCATCTAATATTAATAAAATCCTTTCTTTATTTGAATTGTCTTATTCTTTCCACCCTCATTCTGTCCGCAAATATAAATTACAAGCCATTACTTGCAATGCGATTGCACTGTTAATATTTTCTTATGTATCAGTTTAATTTGTATGATTTTTTGTGGTGTACTATTTGTGTGAGCATGCCCACTTAATAATTAATGCGAGAACAAAGTGTTGTGGGGGGCGTCCGAACGCCGCCGCCGCCGCCTCCTCTGACGAAGTTTTGCACTCTTGAAGTGGAAGTTTGACATATAGATACTGACCTGAATTCTAGCTTCATTAAGTTTTGTACTTCTCGCCAATTCCTCCCTACAATAAATATCCGGGTAGTGGCTCTTTGCGAACGCCGCCTCAAGTTCGGCTAATTGTTCCTGCGTGAACGTCGTCCGATGCCTTCGTCGCGCTGGCGTCGGACACGATGCGGTCGTTGGCGTGTGGCCGGCGTGCTGCGGACCACCGGGCGACACCGTTCCTAAACTACTGCCGCTGCCCGTCGTTGTCGGTTCCGGCTTCAACTTCTTGAACGCCCCATCTAGAAATAATAAATTCGACACTTACACACAATATTTTATAGTGA
>JARJDW010022782.1:0-23278 GCA_030264715.1 Adinopsis sp. GC000173 | reverse complement strand
GGCATGCATCCTGAAAAATTCGGCTACCAGAACACAAATACTATAGTAAAACTCAGAGGCATCGCTAATGGATGCGAAGGGGTGCTTAAGGATTAAGATATTCAAATTTTCTGATAATTTTTTATTATCTCAACCTTATTTTTTCCTGTTTGGTTTTTCTTGTCTTTGGCATTTTCCTTAAATTCTGTTGGATTGTAGTTGTTGATTATCAGTTAGTTCTTGTTGTATTTCCATGAATATACTAGACACACATCATTCTTGGCACGTATCCTCAAAAATTCGGTTACCAGAGTACAACTATAGTAAAACTCTGAAGCATTCTTAATGGATGCAAAGAGGTGCGCATATAGGGACTAAATTTGTAACTTTAGTACCCAAATTACTCATTGTATCTTCACCTTTCTTAAACATAATTTGTTTCTTTGTGAGCATTTTCTTCTTTGGGTTTTCTTTGTTTTCTGGCAGTTTCCATCAATTTTTTATAGTGTCATCATTGATAATTGAAAAGCAAGAAGAACAGTTTTGATGAAAGTCGTTGAAGGTATGTATGGAAAATTTGGGAAGAAAAGACAAGCGCCAGTAAAACACTCGACGCCTCTGATTAAACTGAACGTTTACTTGTAGCTAGTTTAGATTAAATTTTATTATGCATATGTGCAAATAATCCAATTTTTACCAATGATTTTATTTTAGAGACATATACGTGTATGTACAAGCGGACGTTGAGAAAAATTGTCATGATGCAGATAGGTAGCGACGGTAAGGTTACATCATCGGCGAAAACATATATCCGCACGATCACACATGAGTTATTAAGTCAACTTGCGTTTACTAAAACGTCTTCACGCTCTAATAAGCAACGCTTTTACATATTCTTGAATACACACTAATCGCGGCGACGACGAGTCGATATACGATGAAGATGACGAATCTAATTTAAGAATCGCTGCGATTCCTTAAATACTTATTTAAATTAAAAAAAATAATTAAACATAATCATTGTATTGTAGACAACCAACCTATTTAGCATAAAATTGCAATTCTTTAAATTGCCAAAAAAGAACAAAAATTTGTTACCCTAACTGGAAAGTTTGCATTGTTTTTATTTCATTTCATTGGTTCTGCTTTGTACTGAAAACTATTAGATATTTTTGCTAAAATAAATATCATAATTTCGAATTATTAATTATTTTTTAAGTAAACAAGAAAAATAATATTTTATGAAGGGAAAACATGTAGAATTGTACCTTGCGTTATAAATGATGAGTCAAGGCAAGTCTAATAATAGAGATTATTTCTTGGGAAAATATATAAAAACAATTTACTTTTTATAATCTAGATTCTAGAATATAAATTAATTAAAATCGTATTAAACGTGATTGGAAAATTATTGTTGATTATCTTTTCTAATTAAAGTTCAAGAAAACTGCTATGCCCTCTTTCTTTCTAAATTGTGCTTTCTTATCAAAATGTTCTAGTTATACATTGCGTTTCATTTGCAGGTATACATATAGAAAATTTAATCTATACTTTTTTAGTATCATTTCAACATTCAATTTTGGTTGGAATTTTTCTCTACGTATGGTAAAAATTTTGCATGATTTTCTTTATTGATTTTTCATTCATCTTTTGTCATTTTCTATTATTTTTTTATTATTTATGACTCAACCAATGAAAGATAGAAATAAAATCGTCTTTTCGCCAGAATCTCTCAGTTATATATGGTTTAAATTTTAAAATATTGAATCAAAGTGAGAACTAAAGAATAACTTACCTATATATTTACATAAACACATACTTCTAATTTTGTTTTATTTTTATTTCTAATATCTGAGGTATTTTTTGATTCTCTTATTAGATTTTTCTCCAGGAGCTGCTTGTATCTTCAGCATTATATGATTTGTTTCAAAAATATTTCGCTTTCTTTTCAAAGTATTGAATGAAAATCAAAATCGAAAAATTAACTTAGCTTTACATAAAAAAGCAAGAATATTTTATTGAACTTTTTTGAACAGGTTGTATTTTCCGCTTTATGTGATTTGTAGGAAAAACTAGGTCAGTTTACGTTCAATTTATTATCATCTGTTGCAAGTAATTAAACAAAAGTGTCATGATATATATACCTAAGCTATTCTTTTATGGATACAGTGAATTATGCTTTTCTTTTTAATTATTTGAAATTCGTTTAAATATTTGATTGCTGATTCAAGCTCTAAACAATGTCTTCTCGCCAGAACTTTTCAGTTGCTTCTAGATTTTAAAAAATTTTAGCTAGGTATTGAATTAAAGTCATAATTAAAGATCAATCTAGTTTTACATAAGCGCATATTTCATAGTTTTATTTTCTTATTTATTTTCTAAAATGTGGGATTCTCATATTGAATTTTTTTGTACTGATTGTATTTTCAGCTTATAATGTAAGAAAAAACAGGTCAATTTGCTTTCATCTGTTGCAGGTAATTAAATTCAAGTGTTACACCTATGACGAATACTAAGATGTTCTTTTATGGACACTGTGAATTATGGTCATTTGTTTAATTATTTAAAATTTATTTATATATTCGATTCCTGGCAAAAGTTCTAAACAGTATCTTCTCAACATAATCTCAGTTACTTATACATTTTTTTTAGTTCTAGCTAGAGAATTGATTTAAAGACTTTATTAAAGATTAACTTAGTTTGACATAAGCGCATATGTCATAATTTTATTTCCTTATTTATTTTCTAAAATGTGAGATACTCCTACTGAACTTGTATTTTCAGCATTATATGATTTGTAAGAAAAACTAGGTCAGTTTACTTTCAATTTGTTATCATCAGTTGCAAGTATTTAAATTCTACTGTCCAGTGATATACGAGGTTAGTTCAAGTTCTATCGCGACATTTATGTTTTTTTTAAATTATTTGTTTAATCTTCAATATCTATTTTATTTCCTTCAAAGCAATCCCCATCAGATTTTATGCACTTGTGCCAACGGTTTTTCCATACTCCTTGAAGCACTACAAAAGATCATTTTTTGTAATGTTGTTCAGCTGCTCCTTCGATGCCGTTTTTATCTCCTAAATCGTGGCGTAGCGTCGTTCTTCCATGGGCATCTTCAGTTTTGGACCCATCTCATCCTCAAATCATTGGTAAAAAGCAACTTCTCTTGTGGTGATTTGACGATTGGCCAATAGTATTTTCTTCACTTCCGCAATGTTTTCATCTGTTGTTGACGTGCTCGGGCGTCCGACACGCTCTTCGTCGTTTACATCTTTTCAGCCCTCTGAGAACATTATGTACCACCGATAAACTTTGATCGAAGGTAGCTTTACTACATATCTCAGTCAACATTCGGAATGCGTCCGCGCACTTAATTTCATTTTCACACAAAATTTGATCCAAAAAATCGAAGACGATCCAAAACAACTTTGAACAAAATTTCTGCTAAAAATTAACTGATCATTCAAAATGACCGAAATTATCAGCTTAAGTAAGATGAGTACCCACATAACGCATCAAAAAAATCGAAAATCGCGTATACGTAACCCGTGGAAGTGCAAATGTCGCGATACTTTTCGAACAAACCTCGTAAACCAACCTACGATTAATATTATGATATTCTTTTACGGACACTGAGAATAATGCTCGTCTGTTTGCCTAATACAGATTCATTTAAATCAAAATTCATTTAAATATACGGTTACTAATTAAAGACATTTTTCCTGCAAAACTAATTGGATTACTTAACAATAATAATCTTTGGGTAACGTATGTGATTTGAATCAGCGAAGCGATTAATGCGCTGTCGATTTTCGCAAGACGCGCGCAAAAAACTATGCATCGATCAGTAGTTGCAGGCAATAATATGCGGGGCGACGACGGCAGGCAGCAGCGTCGACACGCGTGCATTTGATGCAAATAATAAAGCCGTGCGGAGGTGCGACGCCAATCACATGCACACTCGCCCCCCGAATATGCACAGCAAATTTGATTTGAGGTTTTCTCTAATTTCCCTCGGGCTTTTCGCGCGCCGCCGACAATACACCTCTCTCACGCTCCCCGACCCAATCATCGGCAAAAAAGCGCTGCACTTGTCGCATCGTAGACAACCCAACGCACATCTCTCACATTCATATTAATTAGCACCCGGCGAGCGGCATGCAGCAGCTTCCGTGCTTGCTTGTTCTCTCCTCAATGCACATGCTACTATATACCAGACACGACGAAAACTTGTCGTACACGTCTTTATTCATCACCACTCGCCCCATACGAAACATACGTAAACAAACAAACAATTTGCCGCATCGAAATTTATAATTAATTGCACACGGCGGACGCGGCGAATAGTTATCCATGGCATAGAAATTGGTTTTAACCACTAATTAAAGATGTTCGCTTACCCTTCAAACAATTGTGGGAAAATTTTATCATAAAATTGTAATGATAGTAACATAAAAGCGGCGATTTTGCTTAAAATGTATGTAAAAGGTCGACAACATGTTGATATATTCAAGTTTCTTTAAGAAATTCGTTCAAAATTTTTAGTCGATAACCAAAATATACATATATTCATTTTTGTCCAATGACAAAGTTGTCTAATAATCTTAGATAATTAGGCATTCTAACTGCTGATGGAATACATGTCAATCTAAAATTTAACTTTTTTGCGGCAAGGTGTCCTTAATTTTTACTAAATACCTTTTTGCGATACTTTTGGAAGATGATTCTAAGATTAATAAATAGTCGCTATACTTAAAAGCTATTCTTTCTTTAAAAAAATATTGACATGTTATTCCTGACTAATTGTAAGTTTGACAGTTCTCTGGATAACCTAATTTAATCACGAGGAAGTGGGTGATAAATCACCCATCTTGTTTTACACATATTGTGAGGTTTCGGATAAGTGGATGTAATTTATTGCAAGGATGAAAAATAAAAAAAAAATATACTCATACGAAACGTTGACTCTTTCACTCACTCCCACAACCCACGTGGTTGAATTATCTGAGATAGAAATCTGAAGTTAGGGAAAAATTATAAATTCAACAAGTTGTCTAATAATGTTTGTATTTTCCGTTTTTTTTTTCACAATCCCTGCGACAATCGTGTCAGGATGTTTTTGCTCAACATGCACGTATTTAGAGAGTGCGAGCAAGCTGATGATTTCCGACGCAATTAGCTAAAACAGTCCCAATTTTTTTTGTGCAAAAAATTGTCGAAATTCGAAATTGACGATAACTAATGACGTCGATAAGCGAAGTTCCACTGTACTTATTTGAAATGAAAACAATTTGATTCAAAAGTTACCGCCGATTTTTATAAGAAAGTATGAAAAATGTCCCAATTCCATGAGAAAGTAAGAAAACCAGAAAAACCAAGTGAAATAAAATAAGTCTCAAGTTTTAGTACAAAACGATTTATTATTAAAATTATATTTTTTTAAATCATTTGTTGGTGCAGATATATCTATAAATTTATAAAAAATGTTCAAATCTCCTGATACGTATTAGAAGTTGTCCAATTGATCTGAAATGTCTATATTTTTATTAGAAGAGCAAAAAGTTTTCTTTAAAAAAATGTTTTAAAAAGCGACACAAAATTTATGTGTGATTGTATATAGGCAGAAAAAGGGTGATGAAAAAGTACAAGGGCTGACTTTTGTCTTTATTCGCGTGCAACAAAGCGCGCACAAACAAAGCAATTTGACGCGTCGAAAATTTATAATTAATTGCGGACGGCGCTCGGCGAGTTATCTAATTATAGTATAGAAATTGGTTTTAACCACTAATTAAAGATGTTACCTTGCCCTCACAACAATTGCAGTATGTGTACGCGCCCGCCGCCGCGCTCCGGCACAATTCCACCAGCACCACCCCCCTGCTGCTGTCAACCGCATACGCTGTTTAATAATCCCCCCCGGAAACTTGCATTTGCGTGTGCCGCCGACAAAGCGGCGCGCGTTTTTCCCGTGTGCGGAAATTAATTTAATTTCGGCTCTCTATGTAAGTCAATTGTAAAATGCAACAAATTAGCGCATTATATTCTATATAAACTACTCGTACGAACACATACATACTGCAGGTACATACGAGTACATATGTTTTGCGTTGCGCTTTGTTCTCCCATCTTTTTTGCGTCGAATGAAAATTAATACGCGATGGCAAACAAGCGCAAACAGTAGTTTATATACAAGCGCAAATATTAAAAGGATTTTTTGCGCGCGCTACCTGAAAAGCTTTCTAATAATTAAATAGATAATATATGTAATTTGATCTAACGACTGGATAGTTGAGTAGACTTCATGAAAGTACGTTAATTTGGTTGCCTACATTAGAGTTAATGTTTTTTATATACTTGGGTGATTACAACACTTTTACATATTATTTGAACCCCCTGAAATTTGACTTTTAATCAGTATTATTTATAACTCTTTAGAAATTTTATCCTTGAATTTTAATTACATGCACGACATTGATCTAACTTACACTAACCATTAGACTCAGACCTTAAATTCAGTTAATCACAGAGCTTATCACTAAAAATTTAGGTATACCTAATGTAACATTTTGCACTGTAATAGTTGTATTACACTGTAATAGTTGTACTACACTATAGTAGTCTTCAATTCGTACTGAGCATCACCGAAGTCACATATTAAGTTCTCAACAAAAGGAAATATCAAAGAATATGATGAAAGAGGCAATCAAACTGCCAAAATGCAACCATATATAATATAACAATGAAACATTTTCAAAAATCGTTTTCTGGCAATGTGAACAACTATAATTTAATATCAATGTTATTTGCTATACCAACGGTGCAAGTTTTTTTCAGCGCGTAATTAAATTAATTTTGC
Organism: Adinopsis sp. GC000173; assembly: GCA_030264715.1. Lineage (NCBI taxonomy): Eukaryota > Metazoa > Arthropoda > Insecta > Coleoptera > Staphylinidae > Adinopsis > Adinopsis sp. GC000173. Next base: position 16,439 of record JARJDW010022782.1, on the reverse strand, counting down.
TTGTGTATGTAAGTCAATTGTAAAATGCAACAAATTAACGCATACACACATATATATTGTATTGTTTGCTTTGTGTGGATGTTGCGTTGCACTTTGTTGTATCATTTTTTTTACATTGCATGAAAATTAATACGCCGTAACAAACAAACGGTGGTGGTGGCTAGAACATACACAGGGTGGATGCATTATAGGTAGAAGAGCTGTATGTTTAATTTTTTTAATGTTATATCGGTTTGATAGTATTAAGTATGATATATCTTAGGGGTGGACAGCTTTTTCATGTTGCGACCCAAATTAAATTTACTCACGGGATAAAATAGAGTTAAACAATGTATGGACTTTGGACATGTTGCTGAAAAACGCTCGAAAATAGCTCTGCACATCCAACGTTTGTTAGACAAACGCTAGATTAGCACATTTTTGCAGATTTTTATAAAAAAAAATACAAGTTTTATGTAAATTTTGCTTTTTTATCACAAATTTTCTTAACACATCTCAAAAAATTGTAAAAATTTATATAGATTCTGGTCATTTTAATAAAAAAACGCGCACGTGGGCCGAACGGAGAGTTTTCGAGGGCCACAAATGGTTCACGTGTCGGAGTTTGTCTCTCGTTGATATCTCTATCACTTAAGAAATGCAAAGCTATTAAGTTTTTTAACCTACATTTTAAAATATACCTAAATAAACGAATACAACATTTTAATGTTAAACCAGCATTTAGATAAAGTTTTAAATAAAGGTATCACTAGAGGGGTATAGCGCAGGGGTGGACAACATTTTTGATATTATGGGCCAAATTGCGGACTTAAATAATACATAAATTTTGGACATTTTGATGAAGAAACGCATTCGAAAAATCTAAAAATTTGTTAGAAAATGCTAGATTTGCACATTTTTGCAATCTTTATCAAAAATGCTTAGGATTTTATTTAAATTTGCCTTTTTATCAAAAAAGTTCTTAATATCTTCGAAATATTATTGGAAAATGCATAAAATTGAGAATTAACATAAAAATCACACAAAGAGCGGTTGAAATAGGTGTGGGTACATCCAGTTATGTGGGTCGGAATGGAGTTTTTTGAGGGCCGTAAATGACATGCGGGCCGAAAAGTGCCCATCGTTGGTATTGCCAGTCCTGATTAATGCGTCCTGAGGTGGTCAGAGTGGCCGGTTCGCTTTCTGTTAGTCATTATTTTAATACAAGTGTTATCACCAGCCCTCATTCATAATTTTGGTCCATCTTTAGTTTTTTAAATAATAAATTTACTATTTAAGATTTTCAGACCTGTATTATTTTCTTTATTAGTACTAATTATTTTTTTCCTGTTGACATTCTTACGAATTACCCGTTGTTGGAAACAAATTTGTTTAAAGTCTAGTAACAAAAACCGTATTCTGTAAACGGCATTTCTAAAAATTCATTTATCAATGCTATATATGTATATATCCATATATTAAAATTAAGTAATTAAATATTGCTAAACATTAAGTATGTACTAAAATGTTCTTCGAGAAAATATTAAAAGTATTTCAAAATAAGGCAGAAGAATATTTTTAAAGCACAATATGAAAAATGTTAACAATTTACATATTTAAGTAATCTTTTATAGAATTTCTTTCAAAATCGCAACTCATTACTCATGTGTTAAAAAAATGATGAAATATTTAAAGAAAACATAAAATGTGATTTATGTCTATGAATTTTTATTTCGCACGTACACTTCCGCATGAATCACTGTGTAGATGAAAAGAATTTTTTGCGCGCGCGAGAAATTAAAAGCTTTCTAATAACCAACTACGCATAAATTAATCTAACGCGTGGATAGTTGAGTGCGCTTCATGTACGCTAATTTGGTTGCCTACATTAAATTATTTTTATTTTATTTAATAATAACACTATTTTACAAAATACAATGCATACTATATTAATTAATTAATTAAATTAATTTATCAAAAATAGAAAGAATAAAATACAATAAACTAAATTTACAGTCATTAAATCACTATTTATATGCGGTTTGCGAGTAGATAGATGATTAATGCGATGATGCATGATATCTTTTTTGTTTGTTGTTCTCTACTCGATGATGTTGCGTATATGGCTTGATTGGGATGTATGGCTGCTGGCCAAGACAGAAGGCGATGTGTGCGCACGTTTAATCGTTGAAGATGTCCTCTAGGAGTTGTTTGGTGATGGTGCGATGGGGTCGGGCTGGATCGAGTTTTGGACGACCGTACAATCGACTGTTGATCACATATAATCTATAAAATAAAATTCATTGGATTAATATTGACACATTCCTATATTGAGTTATTTACATTAAAAAGAAAATTGCAATTATTTAGATCACACATAACCTATAATAAAATTCATTAGATTAAAATTGACACATTCCTACATTGAGTTATTTACATTTAAAGAAAATTGCAATTATTTAGGAAATCCTATTCGACCGTATTAAAAATATTATTAAATCACTGATATCTGTTAGGTTTTTTGTAATTGAAATAAAGTTTTAGTGAAATATTTGTAAGTAGAATTTTAGACCGGTTTTGACAATATATTATATATGAAATTGATAAATAGCTGATGCATCCGATGTAAAAATAAATAAAAAATGAAGAAGAAAGAAAACAAAAAACAATTTAATATACTAAAATTTGTATTCATTGAAAACATATATGTTTATTGTGAGGAATCACTTTTTTCGATGGGCGAACAGCGTTGCAAACTGCATTTAACCTATAGCAGTGTTTCCCAGACATTCCAAGTCTGCGTACCTCCTCATTAAAAATACGTATTAGTGTCACATTTTATAAGAACAATAAGTAACAAAAATTAAAGTAAAGGTGCTGTTAGCTATCTAACTATTCTTTACTCAGCATCAACTATAACTGCAAGAATTTGTTTCTTAAGATTAGAATCTACTTGCACTTTTTAAGCATTTTAGGCCTACAAATGTATGAAATTATTATATAATTATTGTAATAGTAAATAATAGTAATGAGAAAGTGATTAAAGAATGTATATATATTTGCGGCAAACAGACTGGCAGACCGACCTACAGACAGACAGATAGATAGATAACATAACGAGTTAATAAAAACATGGTAAAATAACAAAAATTTTATACCAATGTGTTAAAAAATAGAATAAATACATAGTACCTTTGGCACAAATAGTAAAACTCTTATAAATTTGATGTGTGATAGAATAATTAAAAAAAAACCTTTATGGAGTTCTTCTCAAATATTAACTGTTTTTGAACATAGCCAGATGTATGGTTCTTTTAAACATAATGTTGTATAATATAATTTTTAAAACATATTAAATTGCAATTACTAATTTTTCACATAGCTTTTCAAATTTAGAAAAAATTGATTAATTCTTTTAAAACTTTATTTTTTGAAATCCTATAATATGGCATTAAAACCATTCGTACATGTTTTTTTATCACGAATTGTATTCCTATTGCATCAAAATACTAATAATATACAACAATTTTATCATAAAAATGCAAATTTATGTAAAAACATATTACGAGTATCAGCTTTTTTCTGGTTTTGCATTACTTTTCGGACGGACAATTTGCATCAATTTCGTCATAAAAGTACTTTTGTGCAAAAATTTATGACATAAATTTAATATATAGTGACACAAAACATTATGTAACGAATGAAAATCAAGTTACACATTTGGAAACGTGTTAATTTTGACAAATGCAGGACAGATGTGTTTCTTAACAAACATCCACTTAGGTAATTATTTTTATTGTACCATAAAGTAGGTACGATTAATTTATTGTATATCTATCTATACCTACACAATAAATATAGCGATACAGTATATAAAGATGTCTACAAATAGGGACAAGACGTTTTCTTGAAAAGTGTGACAACGATTTAATAAAAGGTTGCAGAAAATTATGATGGAAAGTTTCTTATTTATTATAAATTGGATAAAACGTTTTGATTTTTTTTTCATTTTATAAAACCTAATTGTATTTGACCACTTAATCTTTAATGGATTGGTTGCGTAACATCGCGGATCTCAAAGAGTGTTCCGCAAAGTGCATAACATTGTTTCGTTTGTATCTGAAATATATATCTCTGCATTTATCGTCTTCAACAAACCGAAAATATTAATGTCAATCTTTCGTGGTATGCACAGTGTTTAAATTTAGTTTTCCACAAAAAGAATCCAACTACATATATGTATGTTTACCATGGTAATTTAGTGAAAATACATTAACATAGAAAAACTTTTATAAACAATTTTCTTGATAATGAATTCGGCTAAAAACGTCGGGCAATTTTTACGCGCCGAATAATTTGATACAATCAACAAAAATAAATTCGATTAGCTGCAACATATGGGCCAAAATATAACACATCAAATTTGAGTAACGTTAAAAATTATTTCGACGCGTTTCAAAGTGGCAGAAGGAAAGGCAAAACAGTAACTTCAATTTTCAAAAAATCACATAACTATGAAAAGTTAAGTATTTGCTAGTTGTGATTGTTTTTTATGTTAAATGTTTAAAAAAACACCAGGATTTAAAAAACATCTATATTACCATAATAGATTTCTTCTAATGCTAGAATGGCCGATGAAGTCTTGTAAAATAGCTCAGACTTCTTACATATGACCTCTTGAAAATGAACTTAATATCTTGTATAATATAAACTCAAAACGTCAGATAGACAAGTAGTTGAAGTTCCAGTTGTTATTCCTTCCGCAAAAAAGCGTTGAAGTAGTTTTTAACATTACTCAATTTTCATCTAATCGAGCACATTCCGTTCTCTTTTTTTTTCTTACGACTAGAATTTGTATTTTTGCAACCCAATTTAATACATAATATAAAATTGAAATATTCCAAATAGTTTAACGTGAGTGGCTTGCATTGCATTTGTTCAAACACTGGAAATATACGCCACGTTAAACAATGCAATTCCAAATTTAATTTTTTGAATGAATCCATTAAGTAAAACGTTAAACATAATTTCCAATTAGATATAATATATTCGAAAGAAAAAAGAATTGTTGGAATTAGCATAATTAATTAGATATTAATTTCATAGTTATAAATATTTTCCTTGTAACTGTTTTGGTTATGCAATAATATCCCACGTTTTTATGATTATCATAAAAGTTGCCTCCAAATTGTAATTAAACAATTATTTTGTATAAAAAATACAAGGTTTAAGCGTGTATAAAACGCTGCTATTCTTTTCCAAAAGTAAGAAATTAATGTGTCATTTTCACCCAAAAAAACACACAGGAAAACCTTAATTGTGCCAACATTTTTAGCTAACATTAGCGCAAAATTTCATCATTCAATTAAAATATCATGTAAATTGTATCACCTGGTGCTGAGGTCACATCGTACGTTAAACCACCAGTCGCACACGAACACCGCCTGACTGAATTGCGTCCCATTCGGGCAGAGAAACGTCGTTTGGCGGCCGTCGATGTCGCAATAGTGCCAGCTTTGGCAGCGCGTCTCCGGATCGGCGTAGAAACCGGGGTACGGCTGCTCGTCGCAATAGAAGTTCGTGTAGGGTACCGTTCCCAACACGGGATAATCCGTACCGGGCCTACCTAAAAACACCACACACGATTAGTAATGTAAATACGTTGTTGTACTTAATCTCACTAAAACACAATAAGTAATATTTTGGATTAAATAAAATTGGAGTTTAGAAAGAGTCTATTTGGGGTCAATAATCAATTTGCCTATTTTTTGATTTAAATTTTTAATAAAAAATAATTGCAATTGATTCATAGTTCAAGTTTCTGTTGAAGTTGAATTTTGTCATCACGACAATTTATTAAGAAAAAATAGCAATCATTTAAATATTGTAGAATGTCGTGACTTGCATTTAATTTTAACTCATTTTAAACTAAACATTAAAAATGTAATTGAAAAGTAACAGTCACAGTTAAATATTCAAGATTTTTGTTGATAATAATGATAATGAAATGTATTTATATTAATTATATGAATTATTGGATATGCCTTATTACAAGCACTGTTTACAGGATTTAAGTGGAAAAAAGGTTGGGAATCAGTCCCCTAAATGATAAAATGACACAAAAAATCTCTCTTCAAGGTATTATAATTAGTGTCAATATTATCAAGAATATTTTATGTTATTCTAACATTCAACTACATTTAATCGAATGCCTGCAGCAAGAACAATCGAACTATAAATTTCTTTAATTATATAGAATAATGTAAGATTTGATATAAATAAATAAATAAACATGATGATGAATGTATTCAAATAAATGAATGCAAATAATCAAAACATATTTTTTTAGTTTTCTTGCAAATTAAATATGGTAACGAAGTAGGTATGTCTAAATTATCATTAGTGTCAAATATTATCTACAGTTTTTCTTATGTTATTCTAATAATTAAATATTGTACATTTTACAAAATGCCTACAGCAAGAACAATCGAATTATAAATTTCCTTAATCACTCAGAATGGCGTAAGATTTAATGGAAATGTATAAATAAACATTGAATGAAGCATGTATTTTTGCAAATAAACAAAAATTCATTTTTTTAGTTTACACACATAGTAAATATGGCAACGAAGTATGTCTAAAAAGGGGGCACACCTTTTTGCGTGACAATTTAATAGATTATATTAGTTTTAAAACAAAATAAATGATTGTGTGTTAAAAGTGACTGAGAACGAGAAGTTTTAATTCCACAAATCTTGTTTAGTGCTCATAAACTCAAATCGAAAACTGCTTCAACATTGTGTGAACAAATAATGGCATTGAAAAACAAATCACTTAAACATTTATAAGGATTCTTAGGTATATTCAATTATTATTATTTTTCTAGACAAAGTTCAATTTATCTAAATTAGATAAACGAAAAACTAATTAGTATCTACTTAATTTTAAGCTTATGATTTTGAAATAAGTTGAAAAAGTTTTCCTAGAACAGGTAATTATTATTATGGGAAGGTTGCATCTAGAGCAATTGATTTATAGCTCTTAGAATACCATAAATCAGATCAAATTCAAGTGCTAAAAAATTGGATGATGCTGCGAATTAAAGTAAATATGGAGTTTATAATTAAAACAACTCCAATGATTACATTCGTAGGTAGTGGCAGTCCTTCAGAATAATGAGCTCGATATAAGGATAATATGCAGCATTGTCTTATTTATTGCTGTTTGAAGATGACTTGATTTATAATATTGTAACAGTTATAAACAAAATATATTAGTTTCTTGATTATAACAAATATATCTTAAATTTGAGAAACTTTTTTGCTGTTAACAACACAAGATATACCCAAGAATTGTAGACGCGCTAGAGAATAGCTCATTTGATGATAAAAAAAATGACGTTACTGAGAGACACTATCATGTATTTTAACTTATAGTTAATTGATGCCGAGATTTAGTCGAGCACCCCAATTGGCAAATAAATGAACCTTAAGGTCTACCTGTGACGTCACAGCTGTAAAGCTTTACATTTGATGTTAGCCATCCCTTAGAGCAAATGCAACTACAGCGCTGTATATAATTCTTGAGATATATCTACATATTTAAAATTTGCTAATGTGCGTGTTGTCTATAGCCATCATCAGATTCTCTTCTGATAATTGTCATATACCAAAATACGCCCAAATCAATTTTATTATAAATATATTGTAAATTAAATATGTATTTTTTGATCATCATTTTCTTGTAAAGCATATCGTACTTACTAAGTCAATAAACAAATAAAAAACAAAGAAGTTTATAATTTTAACATGCGAATAATGAATTCACTTCATTATTTCTTTTGGTGTAGTTCTGACGATGACTGAAAAGTTGAAATATATTAACGACATCTAAACTTCAACTACTAATATTATTGTGAACTAATCAAGTGAATTAATTTTTTAAATAGACATAGATATTACTTGCAGTTCTTTAATAATAGATATGAAGTAGCTATCTATAAAAATATAAATGATATCACTTCTTATTTTTTAAACTAAGCCAAGCATAAAATGTTCAAAGTATACGCAAAGTTGAGCAATTATTAAAAAATTATATAAAAAATAAACAAATAAAAGTTTATTACTATTATATGCTATTTTTCAATTCATTGATGATTTAAAAATTAACATGAAAATGGAATGATGAAGGTAAAAATAGAATAAGGTGGAATGGAATTCGCTTGAACATTGAGTGAAAAATGCATTAATTTTCCATTATTAGTTTCATTGATCTATGTAGGTATTTTATACGACAATCTAAAACAATTTGTTGAAAACTGTATTATTTTTATTTATTTTAAAACGTAGATGTAACATAATAAACACTCCAGCAATTTTAATAGCCCCACCCTGTAAATCAGTAACAACACAAAAGGAAAACATGACGCCATATGAGAAAAATGCATTATTGTACTAACCTGGAATAGATTTGCCTAGCTCAAGGTACTCCTGCACCGAAGGACTGAGAAATCCCGGCGGCACGTAGTTGGCGTTCAACGGATTGTTGCGCTCGTCTACATCGTCATCGTCGTAGTCCACGTCGTTTTCGACGGGCGGCGGTGGCGCGCGCGGTTTTTTAACGCGCGACTTCTGCTCGACGCAATCTGTAACCGAGAAACATAGGTAATACACATCAATCATGCAAATCAAGTCGCGTTTCTTCCGCGTTTTCGGTGGCGTTCAGTTCGGCCTTTCGCTTTCGCGGCGCGGCGCACTGATATTGAAATCTCGGGCGAATTGGGTTAGGAAGGTGTGTTTGAATCTGTTACGCAATACGCGGCAAAACTGGTAAGCGCGCAATGTTACAATTTAATAAAGTTTTTGATCTCGTGCGCGCGATGAGGAAAAGCGCGATAAAATAAAGTGGGTTGAATGGCTAGGCTAGCAAACGAATTGTGAAAAATGGCCTCGAATTTCATCAAACGAGAAAATTTTATGCTCACATTCATAAACAACATTTAGGTTAAACTAATTAACATTTACTTTAATTGTTTTGACAAACTACAAGTATATTTATATTAAACTTGCTATAAATTTTATATTATGCACATATCTTTTACGCGTTTTAGCAAATAATTACCTATGTACATTACATACATAGGTATATGACAATTAGATTTTTGCAATTAGATAAATATTTGTAAAGTTTTTGCTATAATTTTTCTCTTGCAAAAGAATGTAATCAATTAATAATATAAACTGAGAATTTATCATATGTACAATTGATTCACAAAAAGATAATAGGATGCAAATTATTAGGCAATATGGGTTTATAAGCAATAAATCTTTCCTTCTTGTAGTATTATCATATCTGGGCTCTATGTTAAATTATTTTGCTATGTACCAGCTCACTATAACTATTGATTATTACAAATTAAGATGAGATAAAAAAAGTGATGTCGAATCGTTGGATGATAAATCAACGTTTATAATTTTCATCCTGTTGTCTTTTTTGAATCAATTATGCATACTGAATAATCAACAAAGCATTTATCACTTCTCATGTATCAGGACACAAGGTATAGTTTAAAGAACCTAACTCCGGTATGGTCTAGTGGCTAGGATACCTGGCTCTCACCCAGGAGGCTCGGGTTCGATTCCCGGTACCGGAATGTTTTATGAACTATATTTTGTATCGTTTCATTTATTAATAATTTTTTAAATTATAATATTAAAATAACTTATAAAAATGGTTCACCAAGTGAGTGCAGTAAACTTCTTACAATTTATAAAAAATAAATAAGCAAAATGTAAACAGTGGCTTACTTTTAGAAGTTAAAATGTATTCTATGCCTTTATAGTATATTCCTAAAAGACACTCGAAAATGTCTATAATTGGAGCGAGCGATGGGTTGCATTTTATTTAAACAGCTTGCAATAATTAATAATAATAATAATAATAATCATAACTAGTAACTTTGTTCTATTTTACATATGATTTTAGTTAAATAATTGCAACTAACACTAAACTGGTTTTTTCTGTTTTCAATAATTTTCTTTAAACTTTGAATAATTTGTTTTGTAGAAATTTTAGGAAACCAATTTTTGTCAACATCTGCCAATGGTTTTTTTAATCTTTTGATTGCAAAATGTCTGCTAACAATAGTAGTAAATGCAAACAATAAATAAAAAATATAATAGTTATGATATTTTCTTATCGTGGCTTACATAAAAGCCTTCGGCGGCTTTGTTTGTCCTAATTTGATGTACTATATGTATACCAATAATCTTAAATCACCTTTTTAATGACAATAAAAAATTATATTTGTTGAATTTTATTTAAATGTATAAATAAAATACGATATTGTTGCCTAAGTAATTAGGAAGAGTATTTGGGCGTAAAGTATATTGCATTTTTTAGCATTATTATCAAAAACTTTTAAATTGAATTCAACAAAAACAAGTCACATTATACTTCGAATGAAATTAATAATTAAAATTGTACAATATGCAGTCATGTAGCAATTATCTATATTTTATTCTTTTAATGTTTATATGTGTCTGCTTCATTCATAATAAATCAATGGTTAAAATTAAAAACGAATTTACAGTTCAAGTCAATATCAATCTAATTCAATTATGAATATTAAAAGAAATGTAACGTAAAAAACGGGTTCCACTGCAATTTATTACGATTTTTTAGTTCGCTACGCCTATAACTCTTTTACTTTTTGACAGAAGGATTTGGATATCGGAAAGGTTCAAGTTTATTAAGGTTTAGAAGGTAATTCATCACGAAAGGATGTAAATCATGAAGCGGCGTATAAGATATTTTATAACAATAGTAATTATTCAATTATTTTAGAAATTGCGTGTTGGTGATACTTATTTCTTGTAGAACAATAAAACATGTTTCAAAATTTGAAATATTAAATGTATGAAATATTGCTTTAATTATTTCCTAAATGACTACCTATAATTGTTGGCGTTACCTTGTCCTTGCCACAAGATGAATGTTGCATCGGTGTACTTTAAATTTTGAATTTGGTACTACAATAATATTAAATTGAAGTTGTTTAAAGTATTTTATTAAATTCATAGGTATACGATGTTTAGTCCATATATATAAGTACACCAAGTAATGTTCTTTAACACTACTTTACTAAATTTATCTTGCAACAAACAATAAAACAAAAGCTACATTTTTAAAAGCTAGGTATAGACTATCCTCTTTGTTACATTTTTTATTAGAAGTTGAACTTATATAAAAATGTAGCCAATCACTTACATAATACATTGCGTATTTAACATTAGTTTAATACTCTTAATTATGATATTTTACTATCATGTTTGTTACATCTTTTATTAAAAGTGGAATTTATATAAAAAATGTAACTAATCACTTGCATAATACATTATTTATTTAACATCAGCTAATTATTCTTAATTATGATATTTTACATGAGTGCTAATTTAATCATTTGTTAATTGTTTTAATTTTTATATATGAATTAATTAAAAACATTTTTACATAAAACACAGCACTTGAAACATGATTGTTTGGTTAATTAACGTTTACATTAATTAATTTTAAAGTTATAATATTTTACTACATTTTTATTTTAGTATCTACCTATTATTTATATTGTACGTACATTACGAAGCTTTTTACTAGAATTAATTAAGTGAAACTCTTGCGAATGTACAAAAAATGATTACAATTTGTAGGTAAATACAAATGTAGCAAATAAGAACGTATAAGAACATTTGCATTAAGTTAATTATTAACATTTTCATAATTATTATCTTTTATTACAATATATCTAATGATTTTATAATTCGAAACCTTTTTGCGTTTCGTTTTACCAACTACTCCACACCTGGCTATTTATTTTATCAAGACATGCGATCTAATCAAATTTTCTTAGATTTATTTAATTAAATATGAATAGATTTACATAAAAACACGTTTACAGCATATGAATTTATCGACTTGGTTTAATTAATTTGACAACTATATTACACTTTAACCATGGGCACAAATAAATTGATTTGAATTGCGGAAAAATGAGGAAAACTACCTTGACCGATTAGTTGGAAATTATTGGCAATAAGTCTAATGAACAAAGGTGATTAGATTGCTTACTGGAATATAAAACCAAATACGTTTCTATGTGTAAAAAAACCTACGAAAATTTTACAATAACCAATCTTCATAAAAGTATTTCAGAAACTTCACAAAAACCCTATATAAATGTTGGGTAATAATTTGATTGCCTAATGAGCAAAGATTTGATTACCTACTGCACTATAACTAATAATGATTCTGTGCAAAAGAACGTATAAAAATTAAGCAACAATCTATTTGTATCATATAATACTTTTATCATTTTGTGTTTATACTCAAAATATAATGATTTAACAATTTTTGCAATTTTTTATTAAAACCCTATATAGAAAAATTGGGCTATAAATGGGTTACTTTATAAGCAAATCAAAATTTACATAAAAACACGTTTACAGTATTAATATGAATTTATCGAATTGGTTTAATTAATTTAACAACTATATTACACTTTAACTATAGGCACAAATAAATTGATTTGAATTGCGGAAAAATGAGAAAAACTACCTTGACCGATTAGTTATGGAAATCATAGGCAATAAGTCTAATGAACAAAGGTAATTTGATTACTTACTTTAAATTTAAACCAAATACGTTTCTATGCATAAAAACATACAAAACTTTAATCAGAAACTTCACAAAAACCCTATACAAGAGTTAGTCAATAGTTTGGTTGCCTAATGAACAAAGGTTTGATTACCTACTGCAACATAACTAATAATGATTCTGTGCAAACAAACGTATGAAAATTAAGCAACAATGTATTTACATCATAAATACTTTTACCTTTTTGCTTTTCCAAAATTTATACTCGATATAGGTAGCATAAAAATTATTTAACAATGTTTGCTAAAAGCCTATATATAGAAAAAATGGGCTGTAAATAGGTTTCCTTATGAACAAGTCATTTGAATACCAAGCGCAATGCAAACCTCTATCTATCTCTAACAAAAAAAGTCATCGTAGAAAAAGTACGGATCGTAATGCAAGAGCATCAGGCTTTTCATGCCATTTTGCTGGTTACAAATTATACCATCAAAAATCTTATAATCCACATTTTGTTTGTCCTAACACGATTGAATCAACACACGCTAATAAACTATCTTATAAACTTGATCATAACTAGGTGTAGCAGAAGACAATTATAACAAATAGATGTTAGTTTATCTATTATTACTCGTAACTTATACAGTGAAATAATGCCAGTGATGTAACTATGGGATCGCGGAAGGACGCATTGCGTCAAGGCCTGTCAATCCTATGGGCCCTTGGACCTTCCACAATTTTTTTAATTGCATTTAATTGCAAAAAAATGTTTTATCTTGTTTCTAATAGACGAATTAAAACAAGATCAAATAAATTTGTTATAAAAAAACTCATATTGGATATTTTTTCTATTTTTACAATGCTTACATTAACTTAGTGTGTTTATNTGTTTGTATGTTTGTATTGTATTCTTATCCAATCGTCACCAAACTTTGCATGGAGGTCTAAAGTCGGTGACAATACAATATTTTGTAATATTTAATGTTTGGAAAAGCATATGTACGTTAAATATAATGTTTTTGAAATATTTATATTTGTATTTGTATTACAATATAATAAGCGTAGATGTTTTGAGGAGGCATCTCACACTTTTTTTCTTCGATTTATAAGTATTATTTTTAAAAAATATTTTTTTATATTATACATACTTGTTATATATTTCTTCAGCTTTTCTGCAACAGTCGCTACTGTATAGAGATCATTTAGCAACTTAACATTAATAAAAGACAGTAGAAAAAGAATAATAGTTTCATCATTTTTTCATACGTGCTACTGAAAGCCTGAGACTAAGAAAATGAATTTAATAAATAAATTTACATACGTAAAATTAAAAAAAAAGTTTTTGTAATGATTTAATAGTTTAGTTCCTAGCTTCTGGCCTTCTTTATCGTAAATTTAAAAAAACATTGTACTATTTTTACTATAAAGAAATGAAAAATCTATAAAAATTTGCGTTTCAATAATTCAGGCCTGTACAAAATGTTAATAATTATGAAAGCACATCAAGTTGTTAAAAACCGAGTCATGTTACTTTGGCTATTAAGAAAAACGCAAAAAAACATAAAAAATCTATTTTTATTAAATCTCTGTTGTTTTAAGGTTTTGTACAAAAATATGACTCAAAATAACATGAAATTTAGAATTTTAATTAAACATCTATATGCAAATAGGCTGAAAAGGCGACAAAATGTCAACTTTAACGAATCGTTTATGGTATTTCATCAAACTGTACATTCATGCATTAATAAATAAAATTTCTGACTTTCTTACCATGATTTTATTAATAGAAATATAATTTATTTATTTTATTTTGTTGTAAATGTTTAACATTTTTTCTAGCTTAGCAATCTGCTTACAAAATATGATATGTAAATATTCTAATTAAATTCATATTAATAATAATGAAGGAAAACGCTTTATGGGTTACAAAAGATCGCAATTGCCAACAGCCTTGAATTTCATCAAACGAGAAAATTTTTGTAAAAAAACGCACAGAAACAAACACACATAAACTGACGTTTTTTAGGTTAAGTTAATTACTACACATTGCAACAAATATGTAAGTGCGTATATACGTACGACCGGCGAATAAGAAAAACGCCACTCTATTAAGCATGAATGAAGTAATTTTTCTCCGTTGCACCATACATACACTCGGCAAATATTCAACAACAAAAATTACAGGCAAAAAATCGTAAAACTAAATATAGCACATTAAAAAAAATTGTGGTTGTGCAAAACGGCTTGCGGGCGCATTAAAAATGCACACACATTAAACATATATCTAAATAAAATATTCACATAAATTTTTTGGTTGACGAAATTAAACAGCAACGAGAAAAAATCGGTTTTATTATATTAATTGGGTGAAATAATCGCTGTTTTGTGTTTGCATGTGTATGTGTAGTGTGTAGTGGATTGGTTTTGTTTTTGTGAGCTGTTAAATAATTTTTAAGGCGTTCACGCGCGCGAACTGTCGCAACACGACGATTTGAAATAATACATTGTTCGAATTTAGCACAGCGCATTATAATTTAATATTATATGCAGGGACGGCTTGCATACTGTCTTATATGCGGGGCCGCATACATGAACACAATTCATATTTTCTAAGAAAAACTTTGCATAATAATATTTTATGATTAAAAGAATATTAAAGGCTAATATTTAGAAAATTTTATGTAAAATGGTCAAATTTTCAAGAAGACGTAGAAAAATTTATTATTTAACAACGAGAGGTAGTAAGCCTTTTCCTATTTTTGGTAAATTTAAACTATTTAAACCACTATTACTTATTGTTAGTTAAATACGATATCTATAATATTTAGAAAAATTATTTAAGTATACAGCTGTTTTCACTGTTTTTTCATCATTTATCGATAAATTTCACGGAAATTCACTGTTTTTCATCATTTTTCGATAAATTTTAGTGAATTTCACTGTTTTTTCATCATTTTCGATGAATTTTAGTGAATTTCACTGCTTTCATCATTTTTCGATGAATTTTACGGAATTTCATTGTTTTTTCATAATTTTTCTGTGAATTTCAGTGAATTTCACTGTTTATTCACCGAATTTCACTGCTTTTTTATAATTTTTCGGTGAATTTTAGTGAATTTTACTGTTTTTCATCATTTTTCGATGAATTTTAGTGAATTTCACTGTTTTTTTATCATTTTTCGTTGAATTTCAGTGAATTTCACTGTTTTTCATCATTTTTCGGTGAATTTTAGTAAATTTCACTGTTTTTCATCATTTTTCGATGAATTTTAGTGATTTTTTTTACTGTTTATTCATTGAATTTCATTGTTTTTTTCATCCTTTTCATTCCTATATTTCTGATGGGAAATAGAACTTATAATTTTTTAGTATCTCGACGTGGTTCTTAAACTTCAAATTTTGGATGGGATTTTTTCTTTGCGTGTGGATGATTTTTTTTTACAATTTTCTTTCGATTTTTTTTGTATCCTTTGGCATTTTCCATCAAATTTTTTAGCGAGTTTCATCGTTATCCAAAACAATGGAAAATACAAAAATCAAAGAAGATAATCATGAAAAATTTCTCCCTACGCAAAGAAAAAATCCCCATCCAAAATTGAATGTTCCAGAATCTCGAGGAGACATTAAAAACGTACAGGTTTTATTTCTTATGTATACCATTGAATAAAACGTGCAGTATAAATACAAAATGTTCTCGTGAGGATGTTGCTAAATTTTCGGGTGATAATCAATAAGATTTCAAAGTCACTTCCGATGGCTTTGGGTCTCGTCAAAATTGCGCGCCGGCCCTGATTTTATTCATTCAATTA